>JAOVVB010269431.1:0-18296 GCA_028570985.1 Heterobranchus longifilis | reverse complement strand
CTCTTATATATATATATATATATATATATATATATTTTTTTTTTTTTTTTTTTTTTTTTAAGTAAGTAAACAAAAACAAGTAATGAGATAGAAACGTGTCTGTACTTCCACATTGTACTCACTAATTATTGCCTCTAATGTTTAAAATAAATATTTAAATCAAATTGTCCCTTTTAAAATAAACATTATGCTCAGTAACAACAATATTACTAATTCTACTGCATCATTAAACCAAATAAAAATGATTCAATTCGACTTAATAACTTTCATTAGTTGCCTGAGAAGGGAAAAACAAATACAGTACATGCGTTTGGCTAAACACTGAAAAACCTGATGCTTTTCAGTAAAGCATCAATGGTGCACCCAGTGAGTGCAGTTAATTATATATTACATATTTGAGTTTGAGAAATAGCATACAGTGACTCTATTGCTGACGGTTGGAGCTGTGAATATGACATCGTCTCTCTCTTCAGTGGCAGACACGACTCCATTTGCAATCCAGGCCGAGGTGACCCTCAAGACGAACTTCTTTGCCACCAGAGACATGTTGACTCACTTCCTGCCGCTCATCAAAGCTGGAGGTAAAGACACACATCTCCCCCCCTGCTGTCTTATTAAACAGCTCCATACAGATTTACAGATCTGCTCCGCATTCCACTTTCAAGAGTTTGTTTGGTCTTCATTCAGAAAAATGTAGCAACATGGATGTTTTGAAAACATGAATAGTGATGCGTGTGAGCTAAAGTTGGTCAATTTTAACTGCCGATGGTTCAAACGTGACTTTCTAAAATGTTGTCAGTAAAATATCTGACCACAACAGTGTCCAGAACCTGTATCTGCTGTCTCTCATGTTTCAGGAGCTCCTGATCTCACTAAAGTTGGTACATAAACCAGACATTAGCAGACACTAAAGCATGATAACAAGTCTACTGATACAAACACAAACACACAACCAACTCACATTTCATCTTTTGTGAGCTTTTTTAAAGTTGACAAATTCAAGATTCAAGATTTAAGATGTTTATTAGTCACTCCGGTTATACAAGTACCACCGTGTGAAATGCTTTGGCAGGGAGGCTCCATTAAAGAGACAGTAAGTTGTAATGTAAAGGACATATTAAATATGATAAAATAAAATAACAATATACAAGAAGCAATAAGAATATATATATATGTGATATATTTAGAAAAATATATACAATTAAACATATTTACAAGATGCACAAATAAGTTTGATAAGCAGTTAACAGCTTCAAACATCCTCTGTGTGTGTGTGTGTGTGTGTGTGTGTGTGTGTTTTAGGTCGTGTGGTGAACGTCTCCAGCTTCGTCGGCGCCCGCACTTTGAACCAGTGCGGCCCGGCGCTCCAGCAGCGTTTCCGCAGCGAGGACATCACAGAGGAGGAGCTGGTGGGACTGATGCAGCAATTTGTCGAGGCGGCCAAGAGCGGCGATCACAAGAAAGGCGGCTGGCCCGAAACGTCGTATGGAATGTCCAAGACTGGACTGACGGTATGACCCATCAGTCTGTCTCTCAATTCTTAATCTGTCAGATCTTACATTGTAATCAGTCAAAATCAGGGACCAAATATTAGAGAAATGCTTTTCATTCATAATACGTGTGTGTGTGTGTGTGTGTGTGTGTGTGTGTGTGTGTGTGTGTGTGTGTGTGTGTGTGTGTGTGTGTGTGTGTGTGTCTTCAGACCCTGTCCATGATCCAGGCTCGTCGTCTGTCCAAGGAGAGACCGAATGACGGGGTAATCACAAAAATATTTTAATCAAACAACAAGAACCACTTGGTTCAACACAGTAGCTTAAAAGATGTAGAAATAATGTTAAATAGACTTCATGTCCTCTAACAGTGCAGACACTCTTCTCACTTGTTCCTGCTCAGCTGTTATTTTTCCTACTTGTCTCAAATTACAAAACCTTTAAGAAGGTTTTCTATAACAACTAAATCATTGGGAGGATAATGTATCACAACTCCGCTTTGTGATAATCTGCTTTGTACTGCCTTCGGCTACCCACAAAACATTTTACGCACCACAGATCTTCCCGGAAAAAGTCTGTTCCAATCCTCAGCTCTTTTAAAGGCTTTTCTGTTTGCCACATATTTATTCACCGTGTCTGCATTATTCTCCTGTTTAATCTGTTTAATTTTGTTTTTTAAATATTCTGTTTTACTCTGTTGTAATCATTTTAAATCCTATGTATGTCTGTCATTTTAAAATGTATTTTTATATTGCCTTGTGTTTTTTCTTGTCTTAATGTCTTGTGTAAAGCAATCTGAATGGTGTTGTTGTTGGGTTAGGGTTCAAATCATATCAAACAGGGAGGTTGGACAATATCACCAGAAACAAATTACAAATGAAGGTTTTTATCCACAAAAACATCAGTTTGTTTCCAGTGAAAGCCTCACTGCTAACATACATTTCTGACGCTTTTCTTATTATTTTTTCACAGATCTTGGTGAACGCCTGCTGTCCAGGCTGGGTGCGCACTGACATGGCCGGTCCCAAAGCCCCCAAGTCACCAGAGGAGGGCGCTATCACTCCGGTCTACCTGGCCCTGCTGCCGCCCGGAGCCACAGATCCTCACGGAAAGTTTGTCTCCGATAAAGAAGTTCAGGCGTGGTGAAAGAGCAAAAGGGACCTGTGTGTGTGTGTGCGTGTGTTTATCAGTGTTTCTACTTTAGCATTACACTACCAAAGTCTTCCATACAAAATAGATTTTTTTTTCTTCACACAATCTGGAAAAACTATAATGCAGAAACGCACAGTTTAGCAGTTAAACCAAAAGTTGATGGGCATAAAACCGAAATAACTCAAAATATTCCTGGGAACACTGATATGTGGTATGGTGTGTGTGTGTGTGTGTGTGTGTGTCTGCTGGGTTATATGTAAGGGATAAGGTAGAGGTCCAGCATCACCCTGTCAGGGTTTGATTTGCAATAATGACCCACCCACTCTACATTATCTTGCTTATTACACAGCTACTTATTAAAGAAATCAATAATTTGACACAAAATACTGATTTGAAAGTGGTCCTCCAGGGTCCATGACCACGACTGCGTCCATGACAGCAGTCTGCTATTCAGAAACGACATACCATAGAATGTCGGAATTGACCAATCAGAATCGAGTATTCAACAAAGCCGTGTAATAAGCAACAATAATCATAAGTCATCATATGTGCTGGCTAATTGCTGATGTTTTTGATAAAACTCAATTTCATCACTTTACCTTCGTTACTGTAAACAATTTAATATTTTCTACATGGAAAAAAAGAGGAAAACTTGCCTTAACTGGATGTGGCTTAAATGTTGTGACGAAAGAAAAAAGAAAATTCCTTTCTGGCAAAAAAATAAATAAATGCGTTTCTACAATACAATGTGTTTTCTTTAAGATGTTACATTGCTTTCATGTGAAATACAGTGAATGAACTTTGTCAAAATGTTAATTAATAAGGACCAAATTAGAACAGGATAATACACAAACACTTTATCATAATATTATGATGTACATCATGTAAATCACAGATATATTGGACTAACAAAAAGGAGCTGGAGGTTTCTGGGATATGAGACAGACAAACAATCAGGGGAAAGACAAAGCAATTTCCACACTTCAGCAGCCAACCTTTTCTTCTGGCACACTTGCATGAATGAAGGCCTTCGTGGCCCCATGAGTGTTAAATTGCAAAAGGCTCAAACTTTTAACAACACAGATGTAATTTCTGGTTAAATGTCAGGAAGCAGACTCACAGGAGGAAAAAAATGATGTGGGTAAAAGAAATAAGAGAAGTTGGGTTAGAAATAAAATTTAATCACAGTTTAATGTTTTTCCTTTAAGGACAGATTCATGGAGATTTAGTGACACCTGGTGGTCAAGGTGGGCATTTCATAAGAAAATAGATTTGTATTACTAACATTTATATATTGAAAGAGAAAAGCACAAAATGTGATGTTATATGTGCACTGAGATTGATCAAATGTCATCAGTTTCCATAAGTACAATACAGATAAAAGTTGAATGTAGGTTGTCTTTGATTTGCAGTATCTAGCATGCACCTACAGTAGTAATTCTCATTTATAGACACATTTATAGAGAGCTATAACGACACACACACACACGCCAACAATAAATGACAGTCTCCCTGAAGAAATATTAATAGAGCTGGCATATGACACAAATATGGCTTTATTTATGAGCAACGTGTGTGTTTTTGTGTGTGTGTGTTTGTGTATGTGTGTGCGGTTTAGTGAGGCTGAGCTGCACACACAGTAAACCCAGGATTTATCTGAGGTCAGGTGTCCCCTAACGTGCTTTTTTTCCCATTAAAGTATCTGGTGTGTGAAAGTGTGTAATTTATTTCAGGGATTTATCTGTAAATTTGATATTTGATGTGTTTTTTGATTGAATTTTGGTGAATATTTAAAACTGTCCACTGCATTAATTCTCACAGACTTCTGTTGTATTTATAATTCAGCCTGTGATTTTAAAAGTAGGCTACTGAGATCATGAGTTCAAAGTCCTATAGCAGATAATAGCCACCCATTAAAGTCTGTAAAGTGTACTGCAAAATTTCACACTATATTTATGGATTTAACTGTTATATTTTCTACAAATTATGATGATGGTGAAAATGATCTCCCTACTACATGATGGTCTAAAATAAATGTTGCTTCAAAGCTTTTATTTTTACTTATTTATTTTTGGGCTTAAAAAATGCCACATTTTAATAATTTGTTGTCTAAATCCTAAATGGACAAACAGTTTTTTTCTGTATGGGGGATCAACATGTGGAATTCCTTACAGAACTCAAACTGGATCTTTTGAAACTCAATCTGAAACACTTTTTGAAGAGGGAGCAGTCATGTAGTCATGAATGATTTGGTGCTGCTTGTTTTATGGTGTTTTATTGTGTATTTTGCCTGAATTCTAGTAGAGGTCTGAGTTTTGTACTTTTAATGTAGGTACCTATTATTGAGTCTGTGTTTTCTACTCTCTCTTGTGTATTTGTTGTTGAGTTTTATGTATTTTTAAAGGCCCATCTATAGGGACAGGCATTGCAAATGAGCTTAGGCTATAAATGCTGCGGTGTGTGGCATTGATTTGTCCCTAAACAAATAAACGTTAAATACAAATAAAATAAAATATATCCCATAGAAGGTGAACTCCTGTGGACCTCCAGATTCCCATAAATATTGCCATGGCCTTGGTGTATTCAACTGCAGCTACAGTTCTGCTTTCATTATTTGTATTTCTTTGCAAACTCAAATTATTAGAGAAGGAGAAACAAAAGAAACAAAATTCTCTTATTTAACTGCAGCCAAATGTAACTTTCCCTCGAGGTGTTTTGTACCGCTATCCATCTCCAAAATGCCTTACATATGTATGTGCACCTGGGTTTTCATATCTTTCTCCATTAGCTGAATGAAATCCAAATGCCCAGAGCGTTGTTAATGCAAAGAAGGTCACAGCAGAAAATCTCATTCAGGTGGTTTTATATTGTACAAAAAATGTTACCATGGAGATCCAGATTTCTGTGCTTTATCTCTCATGGTCTGTTGAGTCAATATTACATTAGACTGTATGAGGCTGTGTGGTGTTGATATATGCTGTGTGCGACTGTGGGAGTTGTAGTCCTGTCAGACGAGAGTAAAACCCTGATTACCTTGTAGATAAAACTAATCCACACAGTGAGAGAGACAGAGATGATAATCCTCTAATCCCTGCTATCTGCCAAGGGAAACCCCATCACACACACTCTTTGATAATCAGAGTGGCCACGATTATCACTGGTTGTAATTGCTGCATGAGCATTATAATTACATTATTGATCCTGCGGTGGGGAATTCCCTCAGACCTGAAACACAACAAGTGATACAATATACACAGTGATCAATATGCAGTTGGTCTCTTTTTCTGACTGATAATTAATCGGAATCCAAGCAGATACTAGATATTTGACATAATCAATATTTTGTGTGATGTCAAATAGGTTGAGATGTGTGGGTTTTTTAATAGATTTATTGGTGTTTTATTCAAATTAGAGTTGAAAAAGGCTATAAAGTGGCAGCACATATATGGGACATGTTAAAACTAAAAATTAAATTTACTTCCATTTTACATGCAATTAACTGAAATTCATCCAGTTTTAGTTTGTATTTTGTTCGGTCTTGTGGGGGTTGTTTGCATGAAACCATACTTTTTTTTGTATTTCATTTAATTTGTTTTTTTATTTGTCACTGCTGTGTAAATTATTTCGCTTTGCATTACACTCCCCTTGTCCCAGCTGGGATTTGATCCAAACATTCACACATTCTTTCCATGCTGTTGTGCAACTGCTGGAAGATCAGACTGCAGGGGGAAAAAAAATCACTTTTATGAATATTTGTTGCAAGTGCATACTGTACCAGCAGATCTAACAGCAAGTCTGAAACATGTTCAAAGTGGAAAACAGTAAACAGTAAACAAAAAATGGCAGCTTGCAGACTAAAATAATAGAGCAATAATGCTCAGACTATATATTCTGACATATTCTCATCTGAACTTAAATAGAAAGCTGTGAAACTTTAGCGCTGCTGGTTAAGAAGCTGGTATAGAAAAAATGTAAATAAAAATGAATTTGTGATCAGGATAGAAACTGCAACATATCAGCTGTAAGCACTCACTGGCTGATATTTGATATTTAAAGGTCAGTATCATCAAATAATATAGTGCTCTAAATCACGTAATAATTCATTGCATATCCTCCTGAAAAAAGCATATTAAAACATGTCGTGTATAACCTTCGTTTACTCTTCTCAAACAAATGTGAGCCAACAGCTACACCTGCTGCAGCTGAAAGTACTAAACCTCCTGTGTTGCATTCATATTTCATGACCCAGTTGGGAACCAGCACTTTCTCATAAGTCACTTTTGGGTTGCCAGTTAGTGCAGAATCCTCCTAAAGCATCATACTCGCTGTGTCGTTTTAGCACTTAAATTCATTATGAAGACCCCTCCAATGGACTGTTTGACCTCTTCTGGAAAAAGGACTGCAGGACATCGGGACCATAATCCATTTATTATCAATTCATTAACATTTTACAACTTCAAAATTAATGGATTACTGTAAGAATCCTTTATTAATGATTTATTAACATTTATGATGCAGGTGACTTGTGAACTTTTGCTGTTGGCTTATTCGAAATTGAGAAACTCCATTATTCATGACTTACTAACGTTGTGCAGTTAGTCTTTAATAAAGGTTCAGGAGTTTCTCAAATTAATCAATGCACATAAACCCCTAATAAATGGCTTATCGGAAAGTGGTACCCCATGACAGCACAAACTTGTCTCTCATTCAGTGACTACATATCACACCCAATAATTGCACTGACTTTTCTGATAATCCGCTGTTGTTCTCTTTTGATCACTTCTCCTGGCAGCATGTGTGGACACAGCCATGCACGCTAATCCCCAAAATCACAAGAAGAATCTTGTCACAAATATTAAGATTTAAGCTTCTTAACATTTTTCTACATTTCTCTTTTTCATTGATATGATTGTTCTTCGCAGCCTGGGATTTGGCGCAGAATAAAACCACCTAAACTCTGTTTATATTGAGAGAACAGAGTTTGCAAAACCATCTTAAATATTATTCAGACATACATTTGTGCTAAACATCAAACTGATGAATGCTATGTGAGGATTAGATCCTCTAAATAGGCAGTAAAGTAAAAGCTATTGTTGAATTTAATTTTTCCAGTACATAACTTTGTATCATAATCTTGTCTGTGTCTATATTGTGCTGGATACACCACTTTTAACTGGCATTAGCTGGTGCAACAGGAGACGCTGGAATACAATAGAGATTAATGGATGAAGAATAAGTTTGTTCTAAAGTTTGTTCTCAACTGTTACAGACCTTCTTAATAGTGGTTAATGTTTCTTTTTGGGCTGACCTCCATCTGATCTTTTGAAGTATTGTTGGCCAAAGCAAAACTGTCTTTCACAGTTTGTAATAAAAACTGTGTGTTGCTTTGTACCTCAGTTTGGGCTGCACCGCTTGCTATTGCAGAAGCATTGATTTCATTAAAAAAAGAAAGAAGTAGGACTGGTATTATGAGATTTTAAAGGGGCAATAAGTATGATATTTGACCACGGTGTGTCTGCTAGATGAGATGATATGATTTTTGATCAATACTGGAGTGTTCTGGGGATACAACTCTCCACCTATGCCTTCCATAGAGTCCCCTCTTTCAAATGGATCATAGAGGATCCACATAGAGCCTTCTATTCAGCCAAAGAGTGGCTGCTGCTTTCAGTGGCTTCAGAGAGGGATGTGATGGCTTTTGTTTGGGCCTGACCTTTGAACCCCACCTCCCTCTGACTGTCAAGCCGGCCACAAAGGCTATAAACCATTTCAACTGGGCATGCTTTTATGTTCCAGCTGCATCGCTGCTTCCACTGCAAGATGACATTCGATATTATTTATTTATGGTCCATTTGATAGTAGTCTTGCGTAGCCAGACGTACCTCCACAGCGCTGTGTCTGCGCTGCATGGGGGAAAGTCTGGATTTAAATGCGTTTTCACTCCTGGATAAGGGAAAAAAAAAATCCCTGGCCTGTTTGTATTTGCTTAAACCAATCACAATCGTCCTGGGCGGTGCCACGCCCTGACGGTACCTCTGCAAAATAGTGTCGGGAGGGAACCCATTTCGGTTCACCTACACGAAAATTATTCTTTGTAGATCCTTATTGCACAGTGCAAATCTTCAAAACTTGTCATTTTCAGCATGTAGACAGACAGGCTACAATACTGAAAACAGCTATCCGATGCAACTATCATTGTAGTGGATACTAGTTTGCAACACCCGGTCCTAGAAGGGTGATTATAAAACCAAGAGATTAGAACTGTGAGGAAAAAAGAAAAGAAAAACTGATTTGGTAGTTCCCTTAAAAGTGATGAAGTTTGCAACAAAGTTCAAGTGATCAGGTAACGAGTTCCGGGACGTTGTTCACAGAAAAAGCTGTCTGAGCAAAAGATGTTTTGCAGAATGTAACCTTGACGCTGTTCTGGTGGATCTGCTAAAGCTCTGTATGTAATCTCTTGATGGATTTGCAGAAAGGCTCGGGAGTCCATTTAAACATTTAAACACAAGCTCAGACAAGTTTGCAAAACATAAAATCTTGTATTTACTTAAAATACGGCAATGATGGTACCTTATTTGGTTTTTGTCCAAGATTTTCAAAGCCTGATTTTAAAGACTCTCGATGGATTCAATTAGTCTGGCTGGCAGTATATTGTAGCGTCTTGTGCTCATACACCCCATCAAACACATCCTCCCCGGACAGTTCAGTGATGAAGATACACCACAAGGAGTTAGATCATAACAGCCGATCTGGTCTCAGATTAGCTGGTTCAGTGTCTGGTGGACGAGAGTCCACGGCATACATTCCAGAGCTAAATTGCATTCAGCAGGCCAGAGGATGGACAGTAACATCCATGCATCAAATATGTGTTTTTGTATAGAAGAGACAGGGTGTTAGCTGTAATACCAAACTGTTTATATCCTCTCTTTAATTTATATAACCAGTAAAACTGTTGTTTGTGTCACTGGCCAGCATTACCAGGGATTAACAGGATTATGTATTTAAAGTACAAAATATGAGTAGGCCTAACTGTATTCCATTACAGTTACAATTTAAATTGGTGGTATTCTAAATACAGTTACTGTCCTTTAAAAATGGATTATTTAAAGGGATTACTTCTGCGCTCTGAGTGCCATTCTAGGTTGATTTCTTTTTTAATTTGCTCTGAAATTCATGAGGCATGCATTTCCCATAAACAGATATAAAACAAAATGCAGAGACACACAGCCAAGACTGTCAGGAATGTGTTTGTGTAAATATAAGGCCCAGATAAATGAACTCAGCAAGATGATTTTGAAGTTTCTAATCCACAATATTTGGAATATGTTACTTAATTCAGTAATCTGTAGTGGAATATGTTTTAAAAGTAACCCTCCCAACACTGAACATTACTTGGTAAATGGTTGGAGGTAAATGGTAACTGGTTTAATGCTCCACCTGTCAGTATTGTTACAATTCACACTGGTCACCACTAGATGTCAGTAAAGCAGTATGTGACACTGCACCTCTTTCGAGCAGCGGCTCATGAAAGACTCCTGCTCACAGCATTTTAATGCATCTCCCTGCAACATCTGGTGTCTCCACATGCTCTTCCTGCTTCCTCCAGCCAGTCTCTCTGTTAGTCAAATTTTGATAAATAAAACAAATAGATATTATGCAGCCAGGGACTGTATCCAAGAAGCAACCGCTGGCGTGTGTTCTCGAATAACCTTTATGGGAATGTGACGTCCTCACGAGGAGGAGAATTAGGAGTCATTTTAGGTCGGTCGCCATTTGCTGGCTCATGTTTGAATTTAGCTCATGTTAGGTTGAAGCTAAGGGTTGGTGATTAAATGTCAGATTAAATGCCATGTGTATATGTCAAGGAAGAAATTCAAGCCCATGAAATGCAAGACAACAAAGTTTGAATCTTGCCTTTGTGCCACTTTGTTCCCACTCCTCTCCAACAAATGTGCACACACAGTCAGTTTTCTTTTATTTTTCTACTCTCTTGCAGGGACATAAACACAACATCAAAGTCAATAGCTGCTACACGGGGAGGGGATGTTGAACCAAAATGATCTGTCAGCTCAACAGGAAGGCTGCATGTCCACTCCAGAGACCTGTCTTTACAGGACCGGCTCCTTTATTCTCCCGCTTTGTAATGGAAAGGACACGGTGCTGACATCACATGGAGCGGAGCATCTTTTGAGGCCTGAAATGTGGAGAAACAAAATTACAACATTAGCAGGGGGATACACTTGAGTGCAAAAACACACAGCAGGGAGGAGGATTTCAGAACAGAAGTTGTTTGAACGTGACTGAAGTTGGAAGAAAATACCGCCAGCTAGTGGACAAAGGAAGGAATTACACTGAATGTACTTCAGCAGGTGACATAAAAATGTATATTAGCAGAGTGATTCCCAAACTTTTTCCTTAAGGGACCCCCTTTTCTATCATTGGGTAAACTGAGGACCTTGCTAAGTGACATTTTATGGGTATTTCATATTATACTGAGTGTATAACAATAATAGTTCAGAACAGCTGATAAACTGTACAATAATAACTGCAGGAAGTTTGTGTTAAACGAATGATTTGCGTGAATTTTTTAAATGTAGATTATGTGAATATTGCATCAGATATGAGTTTTCCTGTTATTTTCAGGAATGTAGCCATTATAGATGTATTTCCTTTTAATTTGTAACAATCATAGATACTTAACAGGCTTCTTTTTTGACAAATTCAGTGTTTTCTTGGCCATTGTTCTGGTAGTTCTGTGGTTGTTTTAACTATTTCTAATGCAGGAGGAGGCTGTGTAACAGAGACGGAAGGCTCTGTGAATACTTGTGTTCAGGTCTTCACTGCATGTCCTTATCCTGTTAATATCTTAAATAATGATCCAAACTTTAAAAATAACAATTCCACTGGGAGTCTGAACCCCCAGGTTGGGAACCACATTAGCCGATAATGTGTGTGAATACCGCAGTCTAGCACTTCAAGGCACATACATTTTATACATTGTATTATTTTCAGTTTTGCATAATACAACATGAACTGGTGTAATTTGTTTCAGTGGCATGCACAGTGAGCAGTGATGCATGTATTTGATGCAACATAATGTATTATCTTAGTACTATCCTATTAATAGGACTGTATTGTGTAGCAAATACTCCCACACACTTATTAGTTATTTCAAAGCAGACAAGGACATCGTTCTTATAATTGCATTTTTAATGGTTACATTTTCAATGTTAATCTTAAAGATGAAGGTGAATGATAATTCCATGCGCCCACAGAGTTTTAAAGGTGACAGCTGTAACAGTTACTCCTCATGTGACAGACACTTTCCAGGATGACATTCATCTTTTACACAACAACACAACTCTTGAGGAATCGGCTTTTGGGTCAAAACACAGAGGCGTGGAATTACAAATGCACCAAGATGCAGGGTGTTATTTTAAAGCTGCTATAATCAATATTTTTGTATTAAAAATATGTTTTTTTTAATTTTTTTTTAAAAAAGGTACAATGCGTAAGATATGGCCATATTTTTGGTTTAAAACATTCAAAAAATGAGCTAAAATTATCAAGAGATGTGAAGAAGTAACAGTTTTGACATTATGTCAAAGACGTCTGTATAGTGTTGCAGAGATATCTACTGAAATGAGAATGCTAACCAGCTAGCTCTGGCCCATCCTGTCTAGTAAAACCACTTACTCGTTACTGTAACGTCTCTCCTCATGAGAGGACAAAGAAGTAGAGCTGCAGCTACACCATTAGCAGGACAACAGTTAGCAGCCTACACCTAAAACTAGAATCAAAACCTACACCCGAACTGAGGTTCTGCATTTAAAGAGACTGTTGCAATGGACGGGTCCCTGGAGAGTCTAGACGGAGATTTCACGCTCAGCGGAGCGCATGGAAACCAACAGCCCGGTAGAGAGGAGGCACAGGCGGCGATGCGGAGTTGGCGGGTAGACGATGCAGAAATTACACATAGCACCTTTAAAAAGGGTCACTCTTGGTAATAAACCTACAGAGAATCACTCAACTCTACAGTTTCTCTCAGCTCTCTGGAGCGTTTCAGCATATTCTAACTTTTGGTTTTCTGGCCCCCAACTTAAAGATCTCCCCCAGACACATATGTAAAAATACTCTGCTATGATTAATATTTTGTTTAACATGGTTTTCCCACAAAAAAAGTTAAAAAAAAAACAAAACTGAAGAGGAGCTGGAAGCACATCTACTCATCTCCCTCATTATGAAATTCTGGATCTGGCCTCAAGCCCCGCCCACCACTGCTGCCATAGTTACGCTAGTCACTTGTGGATGGGACATTTCATAGAATGTCCCAGCCACAAGTGATTTGATTGGTTCCTTGGTACATATGATGTCATAAAACCTGTCTGTCTGAATCCATGTTTTTGAGACTGTTATTCTCACGCTGCAGTTTAAAGGCAGAAACTCTCAGTCATGGTGTTGATGCTCATCTCACTCATGATAAATAAAAAACACCATATAGACATGTTAACATGGTTATAAACTTGATTTTCATGGGAGGGGCTCTTTAACACTAGAACGGCCATGAAGGTAATTTTGACCGTTTTGAAATTTATGTGTAATAACTTTGCAGAATGAAAAAATACAATCCTGCTGGTTTCCGACTTTTCCTAAAAGAAAGGGTCTGTATTTTCATTTAAAATATTTTATTAATATAAATTACACAAAAGGCAAAGAAAATATTTTTGACCTATTCCGGCCATGAATTTCGCGGTATTCTATTGTTAATCTTTTGCGTGGTTGACGATGCATTTCGGTTGCTTAGCAACTATCGTTGCCTCTGTCCGAGAAATGCCACTGGCGCCTCGAGTGCTGTTTTGTATTTGAATTTCTCTACGGAAAAACACTAGTGTGAAGCTATGAAATGATTTTAGAAACCCTGCGGAGCTGAAACAGACCTGCAGTCGAACAGCTCCCAGCGCTCTCTGTAGTAATACTGCTGCAGGCTTTTGAACCACTGCGTGGGCTGGCCCAGCCGCGTGCGGTTCAGCAGGTCCTGGAAGGTGGGCGACACGTACAGGTCCTGGTCGATGGGGAAGGGCATGCGGTAGTGTAGGTTGTGGAGGAGGTGGTACGCCCCCTGGTGGACGGAGCGGGTTGGGTAGTACATGGTTACCTGAAATCAAAACGACAGCAGTCAAAGCCTTGTGTTTGATTCTTTGTGTTTGTGACGGTCAGAGGAGGTGACGTCCTGAAAGCGGCGGCGCTCACGGACCTCGTGGAGGGACTGGCTGGCGTAGACGGTGTGCCAGCTGCCGGGCTCGGTGACCAGAGCCGGCAGTAAGGAGCGACCGGTGAGGTGCACCCCGGGGCCGCCGGGGAGGCTGTAGGACGGGTACGGAACGGAGAACCAGTCCAGAATGGTGGGAGTGATGTCTGCCGGAAAAAAGAGAGGGAGAAGAAGAGTGAGTGTTTATATTATTTTATACTCTAAAACAGTGGTTCCCAACCTGGGGGTCCTGAGCCCCACTAGGGGTCGCCAAACCTTCACAGGGGTGTAAGACAACTTAGTCAACTAAGAATTTCTTTAATTATTTTTCTCATACTGTCTGTCTGAATATACCTATATTCACCATTCATTTTAGCGCCTGTCTCTTTAAGTCCGCCTCCCGAAAAAGCCCAGTCTGCTCTGATGGGTCAGTGTTTCTGGGTCTTCTGCATCTGCGCTCTCAGCGTCTGACGGCACTATAGTGGCACTTTCTACCTAAATATCACAATTCCGTTGTATTGTTGTATTGCACATCAGTATAATGACAATAAAGCATCGTATCGTATATAGTATAGTTGTGACATCACAACCTTACGGAAGTCCTGACAGCTTGTTTAAAGACACAGTTTCTGAATACAGGCTGTGTGTATTTCTCCGTGGATACTTTCACATTATTTATATAGCACCTAGACCTGCTTTATAATAAAAAAAGACATGGAAATCTCACTTTTTTTTACAATATGATTCATTACACCTACTCGTTAGTGTATATACTTGAATATTTACCACAGTTACAGTCTATTTAATCTGTTGTTATTATCTTCTTTATATTCTTTATATCACAACTGTTACAATTGTTTAATTTATTTATTATTTTCTTATTTTACATTTAATTATTACCCTCTCAGGGGATCATTATCATTATTACATGTAGTGTATCTGCTGCTGATGCATCATTGTTAAGTCTCCCTCTTGTGGCTGATGTAGCACATCAGATGAACACACTGACCTCTTGTTTTTTCATGTGTGTAAGATGGTGGTTCTCAACCTGGGAACACACGGAGGAGTCCCAGGAATTCTGACTTTTTTTTTTTCCTGAAATACTTTTACTTTTTTAGTAGGGGTGTCATGATTGTCCAAATCCACGATTCGATTAGACTCGATTTTAAGGTCACGATTCGATGCAAACTTTAAAAAAACATATATAACAGATCATTGACGACTGTCATGTACATTTTCAAATCCTTCTTTAAAAAGATAAGCTACACGGTATCAAGTGTGATATGACTGCCATACTTTTTTCAGGGAATGTACGATACTAAGGCCATATTGTCAAATTTAAATAATATTGTTAAATCGTCAATCCTGCTTTTGATTTCCATAGTTGAAATTGAAAGCTCATTTTGATTGATTTTTGATTTGGAATTGAAATTGTGACACCCCTACTTTTTAGCCTATAATAATCTAAGATCACTCTTTGGTTGAACTTCTCGCAACTCATTTCTCACTCAGGCCATAACCTGTGGAGAGGGGTCAGAGAGAAGTAGGTATTGTTTAATTTGAAGGAGTCACAAGCTGAAAAATGTTGGGAGTAGGGATACTAATTTTCATCTTTTTCTGACCGATAGCCGACCCTCGTTAACCGATCATTAACTGTTAACAGACAAGCAGTTCACTGAGGCATAGGGCATTTAATTTTCATTCATTTACATTTTAAATAATATATATATATAGCCCACGGAACAAGTTTATAGATGATGCATTTATAAGGGAACGGAGAGAAAAGATGAACAGACCATAATGCACAGCCGCTGATTGAACACTCGGAGCGCAGTGCCACATTAACTTTACGCACAGGCATCCACTCGTGCTGCAGTTTCAGTGTTTACATAAATTAGCCTAGCAGCTAACAGACTTCTGCCTAGCTTAATCCCAACAAAACATCAAATTTCAGCCTGCATGCACATTTTTTCATCTTAACATTGTCGAAACAGAGCAGCTAATATTGACAGTGACAGTTATCAGAGACACTGCTGCACCTTTCTGTCATCAGCAAGTTATATGGAAATAAGGAGTGTGATGTGTTTAGTCAGTTTGAGGATAGTTTCCATGAAAAGGTGATCTCGGGGTGCGCGGTCCTCGTGTGACTGATGGAAGCTGCGCAGCCATCGGCCACTATCAGAGCCAAGTTCTCCAAGCTGATACCGAAAGTTTGCAAAACGTCCTATCGGCGCTGATTAATCGGCCAAAGCGATTAATCCGTCGACCTCTGGTGTTCAGCCCCGTGTTATGTTCACATTACTGCCGATCGGAGCTGGAGCTGGTAAATACCTGTGACTACTGCAGAGTAATTTGTCCCGGGAGTGAATGCCGATTGTAACTTTTCCCGTTGATGACAAAAGCCAGATGTTAGCAGGTCATAGAGGGTTTGTTGGCCAGTGGGGGAGGGGTATGAGAGTAGCATAAGAGTAAGAAAAATAAACCAAAATACACACGAAAAGCAACAATCTTGAGCAGAAAAATGCAATGAGACAAAAGAAGTGGGCTGGAATCACACTTGTGGTGTTGTCACAACATGGTACTGGCCTTGAACCACTGACCCTCGCTGATACTTCCAAGACCTGTTTACTTTTTGACACATTCAGTGTCATTTCCACGTCACACCATCATGACGGTGTGAAGGATGTGTCAATGTGAGCTGATATCAACACAGCGTGTGTCCGTAAAAGCTCAACACTACACTGTCATCCAAATGGGTTTCCAACACATATGCATTTTTAATTAGACGCAATAAATCTATGAACTTACTGCTGTTGACTACAGAAGACCTAAACGGCCATGGAGCCAAACATGTTTTTAATGCCGTTTTCGTGAGATCACGAGTTAATTATCTTGTTATCACGAGGAAAAAAAAAATTGTTTCCTTTTATTACTTATGTTTATCAGAGATCAGGAGTGCTTTGATGGAGAAGGTGTGCGGTCAACCAGCTGTCAGTCTGTGGTCAAATCAGCTGACGCTGACAATTATGTTAATGCATTCAAACAGCCCAGATCGCACTGACCAGAGATATACTAGATTTATATAGGCCTATATGGAAAATCGCTTAATTGATACAATAAAAATTCTTGATGAAATGAGGAATTATTCTTTTTTTCCCAGCAACCCAAAAATCAAAGAATAAAGATATGTTTTATACTGAATATAATCCAATTAATTTTATTTCCATATTTGTATCTCTCTGTATAGACAGACAGACAGACAGACAGACAGACAGACAGACAGACAGACAGATAGATAGATAGATAGATAGATAGATAGATAGATAGATAGATAGATAGATAGATAGGCTACCCTTAAAATCGTATTTTGAAAACCTGACAGTCACACGTGTCCGTCACCATGAGCTCCATCTGGGCCGTTTAAACTTCTGATCTGTGATAAATATTAGAAGTAATAAGAGAAAACAATCTTTTGTTTTCCCGAGAAAATGACATTATGGATCCATGGTCGTTCGGGGCTTCCGTAGTTGGCGTACGTTAATAACTGCAACATTAGTTGAAAAGTGACACAACAATAAGGTAAACAACTGGTTTGATAAAGAGCTGTTGATTCTGCCTTTAGTGGGTGAAAAAAGGTTGCTGCTCACATTTTCAGGTTTTCTTCGATCTGGAGTTTTTCTTATGTGGTGTTTTATTGGTAGTGCAAGTTTTCTGACCCCGAGGCCCGCAAAAATCCATTCAGTATCCTTAATAAGATTTCAAAGAATCATAGTCATCAATCTTAAAATGAGCCTGCCTTTTGAAATTTCTGAAAAATTGACTTTTTGAAAGCACAGCGAACAGCAGCTGAAGAGAGAAGGTGTTCACCTCTGCAGACACACAAAGGAGGAGCTCATCACTCTTCTTACCAATTCAATTTAGGGTCCTGCTGAGGAAAGACATCTCTTACTCCCCATTCATTTAACATTTGCTAAGGATGAATTCTGCTGATAACTATGTGATTATGAGCCACGCTCGACAGTCTGCGCTGTTACACACCTCCAGGACATCCTGTCTGAAACGTCACTGAGTGAAGGTCAGACATGACCACCCACAAAAATCAGATCAGTCACATTAATGTGCAGAGGCCAGGAAGTCGTGATTCAAGACGTAGTGACAGCCAAGTGTGGGTGGACTGGTTGTGTACGTGCGCAGGCAAAGTAGCAACATAGAAATCCACAAATTGCCCTTTAGCAATGTTGTCTCTGTCACAGAGGCAATGTTTATAGTGCAGTTTGTCACTTTTCAGGCCATCTCAAAAACTCATCGATTTTTGTTGGAAACGGTGGAGACATAATGGCTCAGATGAAAAAAACATTTTTTAAATGGTCTTCAACAGGTGATTTTAGACAATGTAATGGGGGATC
>JAOVVB010269420.1:0-18297 GCA_028570985.1 Heterobranchus longifilis | reverse complement strand
AACACCAGTGAACAGTTCCCCTTACGCAGCTCCTCCACAGGAACGTCCACACGACCCTCATATCCCTCACCCTGATACGACCTCTCATTCAGTCGCTCAAACACAATCTCAGATTCAGTGTTCCATCTAATATACGGTCTGTCAGTGTCTACACTCGTCAGTTGACACGGCAGGACAGCTGTAGAACCCACTGGGCCGGATACACTGATCTCAGGTTCTGCAGAGAGGAGGTCTGAGACGGGAAGTTATAATATAGATTAATCTGGACAGAGCAGTTATTTTATTAACAGTATGCCAAATTTATTTTATTTAAAAAACACATGACTTACACACACAGACGCTCATCCACAAGATGAAGGTGTGAGAAAAGTTGGTCATGGTGCGTCAGTGTGTTCAGATTTACTACAACAAACAAAGTCTGAAAAACATAAATATGTATTAAAATGTTTACATTTAATATAGTGCTTCTGACAATTTGTCCATAATTTCTCATTATTTTAAATGTTATCCAATTATACAGTACATTTAATTCAAATTAATTTTATTTATATAGCGCGTTTAACAATGGTCATTGTCTCAAAGTAGCTTCACAAAAATGAAAGATTTAAAAAAAGAAAATAATAATTTTAAAATAATCAAAATTGTTAAAATTTTATGATGTATTATTTTGATTAACATTTTAAACACAAAAGTTTGTATTCAAGTCAAGATAGCCAAAGTCATGCGAGTGTAAATCAGCATCAGTTACAGCAGCTTCTTACACAGAACACCAGAATAATCAGCACTGATGAGACATAAATCATCATTTATCAGCTACACAGTACTGTAAAAGTATTCTTGGGAGAAGAACTACAACATTAAATATTGTTAAACTCTTTCACACCACAACAAGAGCAAGGCAGCAGGTGGAGTTGGATGTGACTCATCAGTGGTTATTTCTGGAATGAATATCTCTCGCTTGGAATAGGGAGACCCAGTTTTGCACTCAGACATTAAAGTATACAAGAAGCAGAAATCCACTCGCACAAACTGGCACTGAATTATGTAAAAAATTTAGAGCAGGGCTCCCGGGTCGTATGAAATTCTTGCTGAGCTCCTGAAGGCTTTAAACCTGGGTTAGCAGTCTGGAGTTGGCGTCCCTGTACTTGAAAAGATGGACAGAAGGATGTGTTCCAACTTGTTTGCCTTTTTTTTAGTAGAGATTAGTAAATCTTTTCTCAAGTTCTGGTTGATGTGCTGCTCACTCCTCTACTTTACAGCCATTAATTCAAATGATTTTAAGATGCACACGGTTTGAATGCGTTTTGAAATCTGGCAGCCCTTAATGTTATTTGTCATATAAAGAGCCAAAGTAACAATCAGAAGAGGGTTTGTGGAGTAATACATTAATAGATAACGAGTAGCCACTTGGATGAACTGATTCGATTCACTAGTAGCGGATATTTCCCCTCTCACGTCACGTGATCGCAACTGAGCGAACGGTTTTTCTCTCTCTTGCGCTGCGGAACTGTGGATAATCGTCTCCCCTGCTAAACAATAAACAAATGAATGAATGAACACCCAACCTATACAGTGCTGTAAATGTAGCACTAGCTTAGGACTTCCGAGTTCTTTTGTACTCAACACAAAAAAGGTCAGTGAATAAAAGTCTTGAATCCAAAGTTCTTCGTTTGACTGTTTAATTATAAATCTTAAAACATAAAACTTAGGATATTTACTTTTCTTACAAATTAACTCGCTATTTTGCATAGGTCAAAAGACTGTGTTGCTCAAAAGTCCAGTGGCTTCTGACGGATTCGCAGGGTTCCATTTCTTTCATACTAAATCTAACAGCCAATCAAATCACGTTATGCTACATCACTGGTTAACTGTTTACATTCCAATTTCTACGTTTCATTTGCAACACAGGCCTCCCCCCTTTCTCTTTTACTAAACAAACTCAAAATATTATTACCTCCATAGAAATGGCTTCAACATATCCCGGTCCCTAATTGACTAGGCCTTAACATATCAATTATCAACTTAAATTTAAACTGAAGTCATTTACACTCCTACATTTAACACTTTCTTACTTTCTTTTAGCAAGAACCTTCTTCGTTTCACAGGAAAGTATTTAAAGGTAAACATTAACTGGTAAGTATTAACAACTAAATACTTCTCACAGACTATTCAACTGATAGTTTCTATTCTATTCAGGTCTTTCTCTTCTATCTTCAGTCTTCTCCCTGCAATAAGCAAAGTTTAGTTATGGGTCTTTGAATGATGCTGGTCTTCGTCCGAACTTCAGCACTTCTGACAATGCCTTTGGAGTCGGGCATCACCCTCATAATTCTGCCTAACATCCAGGAGTTTCTTGGCAGGAACGAATCTGCGACGAGGACAACATCTCCAACCTTGAAACTTCTCCTTAAGCCAAGCCATTTTTGTCGTTCTTGCAGAAGCGGTAGGTATTCGTGAGTCCACCTTCGCCAGAACAGTTCTGCCATATATTGTATTTGTCTCCAGCGCCGGCGGGCGTAGACATCATCTTTAGTGAACACACCAGGTGGAAAACTAGGCTGTGTTTTCAATGCGAGCAGATGGTTCGGCGTCATCGGCTCGAGGTCATTGGGGTGATCTGTGTTTGTGGTTAAAGGTCTCCCGTTAATGATGCTCTCAACTTTGCATAAGAGAGTGTGTAGTCCTTCATCTTCTAAGAGCTGCTGCTTCATAACAGAGTTTAGCACTTTTCTCACGGTGCGGATTTGACGCTCCCAGATACCGCCGTGTTGAGATGCTGCAGGCGGGTTAAAGATCCATTGCACACCCTTTCTCATCATGACTTCACTGATGCGAGACTGATCCAGTTTTGCCAATGCCTCACGCTGCTCTCGTTCGGCGCCGACGAAGTTGGTGCCATTATCGGAACGAATAATTGACACTTGACCTCTTCTGGCTTGAAAGCGCCGTATGGCATTAATACATGAATCAGTGTCAAGAGAATGGGCTACTTCTATATGCACTGCCCTGACGGTTAAACATGTAAAGAGCACTCCATAACGCTTAACCATCGCACGTCCTCTTCTGACCTCGAAAGGTCCAAAATAGTCTACACCCGTGTTGGTAAAGGGTGGTTTGTCAGGGAGCAGACGGTCTTGAGGCAGATCCACCATTTTCTGTTTTCCTGCCTTGGCATGCAGTCTTCTGCAGTGGTTGCACTCTGAAATCACTTTTCTTGCTGCTGCATTGGCTCTTGGTATCCAAAACCGTTGTCTTAATATGGCTAAGACGTGATTCCTACCTCCATGTCCACACTCTTGATGAATGTGTTGGAGAATGAGGTGAGCTATTCTATGCTGTTTATGCAGAATGACAGGATGCTTGGCCTCTTCAGGCATCGCCGATCTGTTCAAACGTCCTCCTACTCTCAACACGTCCTCTTGCAAGTATGGGTCCAGTTTGAAGATAGAACTGCTCTTTTTCACACGGGAGCCTGCCAACTGCAAAGCTTGTATCTCCTCCATGTAAGTCTGTCTTTGACTGTATTTAACCAGTTCAACTTCAGCTCTGGATAGATCTTTTAAGGTAAGTATTCTTTTTTCTAGGTTTTTCTTGTACATCGCCATTTGCTGCTCAACTATAGATCTGCATTTCTCTGAATCATTCTCATTCTGCTGCACGTTCTCCTCAAGCTCTTTTCTCTTCTCGCTCAGGTGCCTCAACGTCCTTCTCAATTGCAAAATCCAGGCTGCCGCCTTTTTTAACTTATGCCAACTGGAGTAATATTCAAAGAGCTGATTCAGTGGATCTGTGCATTCGTTTGAGTTTGTGCATGTCACTGCAGCAGATGTCTTCACCTCAACATCTTCTTCAGTCAGGTAAGGCCACTGTTCAGGTTGTTTCGGCCATTCAACTTCTTTTCGCAGGAAACTAGGCCCCTGAAACCAGCTCTTACTTTCCATGAAGCTCTGGATCTTCAAACCTCTGGAAGCCTGATCTGCTGGGTTTTGTGAGGTGTTGACATACTTCCACTGAGAAGAGGTAGTTGCTTCTCTAATGAAAGAGACACGGTTGGCCACAAATGTCTTGAAACGAAGGGCATCGTTTACAATGTACTTTAGTACTGTTGTACTATCCGTCCAGAAGACCGACTCCAACAGGGGAACTTCAAGTTCTTTTTTCAACATCCGATCGATCTTGACTGCAACCATTGCTGCTGTCAACTCCATTCTTGGGATCGTGATCTGTTTGAGTGGAGCGACTCTGGACTTTCCCATCAAGAATGATACATGTTTTTTACCCCGGTCATTTGTCAGTAAGAGATACGACACAACGCCATATCCATCTTGACTAGCGTCTGAGAAATTGTGAATTTGAGCTGCTTTTGTTGGTCCAAATTCAGGGGGTTTGTAACATCTGTTCAGACGGAGTTCTGAAAGCTTGTCTAAGTCTGTCAACCACTTCATCCATGTCCGACATTCCTTTTCATGGATCTTTTCGTCCCAACCTTTTTTCTCTTGACAGAGATCTCTTAAAATAAGCTTGATGGGTAGTAGGAGTGGTGCCAAAAAACCCCATTGGGTCATACACCGAACTGACTACAGATAAAATACCCCGTCTTGTGCATGGCTTGTCCGACAAATTTATTTTGTACCTGAAGCTGTCAGAACTTGTGCACCACTGCATACCTAATGCCCGCTCCACTGGTAACTCATCATGCTCCAACATGAGATCTTTGACTTTGGTTGCTCGTTCGTGGTCAGGAATGGAGCCCAGCAGGGCTCTGCTGTTGCTGACCCACTTGGTCAAATGGAAACCACCACAGGCGCACAACGTCATCAGCTCCCTCACAAGAGCAACGGCTTTATCTTCTGTGGCTACTGACTTCAAGCAGTCATCCACGTAAAAGTTCTTGAGGACTGTCTGCGTGGCTTCTGGGGTACTCTTTGATGCTGCATCTTCCGCTGTTCTTCTTAATGCATATGACGCACAACTAGGAGATGATGTAGCACCGAACAAATGCACACACATTCTATACTCTTCTGCTTCCACATTCAGATACCACCTGGCCACCAGAGAAAGCGTAACATATCCGCGTCAGTGTCCGGGATCCGCACCTGATAAAACATGGACTCTATATCTGCCATCATGGCTACAGGCTCCTGTCTAAATCTCAACAACACTCCGATAAGGGTGTTAGTTAAGTCAGGCCCTTGCAACAACTGGTCATTTAGCGACACCCCTTGGTAAGTTGCTGCACAGTTAAAGACGACTCTGAGTTTCCTCTTTTTTGGATGGTAAACCCCATGGTGTGGAATGAACCATGCTCTTCCATCACTGCGAATCAACTGTTCTTTTGGAATCCTTACAGCGTAGCCCTTTTCTAGTATGTTGTCCATAAAAACCTTATACTCTTGAAAGAAATCTGCATTCTTACTGAACTTCCTCTTCAAAGAGTTAAGCCTCTGTTCAGCAATACCACGGTTGCATGGCATCTTCACCTTGTCATCCTTCACAGGCAACTTAATGCAGAAGTGACCATCCACAAGCTGAGCTGATGTTGTCACCGTATGCATGAACTGTTTGTCCTGTTATGACTGTTCTCGTCTGTCGTCGCATCTTCTTTCTGGAAAATCTGCATTGTAGTGCTTCATTAGCATTTCTTCGACGCTTATAACCGAGATACGATCGACAAGAAAACTTTGTCTTTTGTCATCATCTAATTCTTTTTCTTGGCATCTGCTGATTGGCCCATTGACAACCCAGCCAAGAGCTGTCTTCACAGCATATGGCCCATTGTTCTGGCTATTAATAATCTCCCATGGCTCCATGGCTTTGTACGCGTTGACACCGATGAGCAGACCAACTTCTGATTCAAATGTTGGGAGATGGACTCGACTCAGGTAATCTTTTTTCTGTGGGATGTTGGCCTTTTTTGCAGGTATATCTGGCTGAGTATACAAAGTGGGAAGCTGAATGTAATTTTGCTCCTCTAAGCCACATACCTCCAGATCTGTAAGTTCATAGCTATTCACTTTCTGTTCTTGTGATATAGTACGAAGCAGGAGCTCTGTCTTTCTGCCCCTCATATTCAACTTCTTCGCCAACTCTTCAGTGCAGAAAGTCGCTGTACTTCCTTGATCCAGGAAAGCAAAGGTCTTGATTATCTTTGTGTCTTTCTTGTGTTTTATCTGCACAGGTACGATGGGAAGAATACGCTCACTGTTCCCGGCCCCAGTATGGTCACCTTCTCTGCACCCTGCAGACACAAGAGCACTTGTGACTTCACTCGTGCTTTGCGACCTGTCGTCTGAACTGTTGTTCTTAGATAAAGCATCTTCCTTAACAACGTGCAGAATAGCTGGGTGCTTGAAGGAACAATCTGGACAAGAGGCCCTTTTTTTACAGTCCTTGGATATATGACCTGCTGTCAGACACCCAAAACATAGGCCGTTCCTTTTCAAGAACTGAATTCTTTCTTTCAGAGGCTGCTCCCGAATCTGGTTGCACACATTTAGTGCATGGTTACTCTGACAGTAAAGACAGGGACTTTGAAATACACTTGTTGACTTGGCTGCAAACGTTTTTTTTTTTCAGGTTGGCTTTTACTGACATTATTTTTGGTAGCAGACACATTCACAGCAAAGCTACTTCTTTTAGACTCACTTTTTTTTAATGCTTGGTTGCTTTTTTGAGCTGTTCCGACTACTTGAAGTGGAGTCCAGGATATCCCCAAACAGCGGATCATTGGCAACCTTTGCTTGTCGGTACACATATTCCACTAAATCAGGAAACCTTGCTCTTTTTCTTGTTCTTTCTTGAATGTCATAAGCATAACTTCTCCATCTTTCTTTCAGTTTGAATGGAAGTTTGGATAAAATGGACTTCATATTGGTAGGATTGTTCATTTCATCCATGTAATCCACATCATTTATTGTGTTACAACATCCAACCAAGAACAAAGCAAAAGCATTCAATCCTTTTCTGTCTTCCGGACTTATTTGAGGCCATTCCATAGCATTCTTGATATAAGCTGTAGCAATGGTCATTTCATGTCCATAGTGGCGATCAAGGAGTTCTCTGGCTTCTTTATAAGCTTTGTCGGGTTTCATGTGCTCACAGCTCGAACGAGATCAAGTGGCTCTCCACTCGTGAACTGTTCAAGGTAGTACAGCCGGTCCTGATGACTGTCTGTCTTACTGTCGATAGCATGCTCGAATGCCCTTATAAAAGATCTGTAAGTCAGAGGATCTCCTGTAAATGTGGATATGTCTCTTTGAGGGAGTTGAGACAAATTCTGTTGTTTAATGAGCATCTCAGTGACTTCGTTTTGACGCTGTAACACTTTGTGCAGGCTATCTGTAGAAAAATCTGTGTGATCATGAGGATTAAGATGTGGCGTGTTGCTGACAGCATCAAACCTTGACGATGACTTTCTTCTATCTGAAGGACCAACTTCAGTGGCTGACTTTGGATTGAATGTAAAAGATGTCTTACCAGCTCCATGACACACGTGATCATCTACCTCGTGTTTTTCTGGTCTACACATCAGGGGCTCAAATCTGGGTCCTGAAGGTAGCTCGGATAAATCACGTTTAAATTCATGAACATCTTCAAATTCTTCATACACCTTCAGTTTGGCGTCTGAAGCAGCAAGCTCAGTTTCAAGCTCCAATTGCTCTTTTCTAATTCTCAAGCGAGTTTCTTCCTGCTCTATTGCTTCTCTCCTTTTCATTATTGCAGCTTTTGCTAACAGTGCTTCACGTTCCGCTTTAATTCTCAGTATTGCAGAAGTAGTACTGGAAGTCCGGCTTACCACGGAGTTAGCTTTGGATACACTATCATGTGGTCTAATACCATCTTCCTCTTCTTTCAGGACATCTGCAATCCACTTGTTTGTGTCTTCTATAAACTGCTGAAATTCCGAAAATCGGTTCTCATAAGCATCTTGATCCGCTTTCTTATCATCTTCATCTATTAACTCACACAACTCTTCATTAATCCGTTCGTACTCTTTTGGTCAACACACGCGGCTGCGCTCTCATCTGCCATGTCATGTTATAATCTTTACACAAAACTGTCACAATTTTCAGCTTCTAATCTTCTTATAAACACTCGTTTAAAAGAGTCACTGATGTGCAGGATTTATCTATGTAAAGTTTTATTACTTTCAAGGCACAATATGCAGTGAACACTTACTGTCAGTTTTAGACGGTGGCTAATAGAGTCTTGAAGAAAATATTAGACCTGTTCCGGGGAATGTCTCGTTTAGCCGACGACTCACTCTCTAGGTAAGCTACCTCTGGCTTTCTTTTGCTGCAACGTAGTTTCTGTTCGTATTGGTCTTTTGTATTTGTTAGCATCCGCAAGCAGGTTTACCTCATATCGGCCCGTTGGATTAGTTCGCCGACATCACGAGTGTCTTTTCTGTAGCGATCTTCTAACTCTTCTTTCGACTTTACTCGATATTTTGACTATGTCGAACAGTCTTTTGACTTGAATGTGAGCGCAATAAGCCGACTCACTAGCTTAGGACTTTCGAGTTCTTTTGTACTCAACACAAAAAGGTCAGTGAATAAAAGTCTTGAATCCAAAGTTCTTCGTTTGACTGTTTAATTATAAATCTTAAAACATAAAACTTAGGATATTTACTTTTCTTACAAATTAACTCGCTATTTTGCATAGGTCAAAAGACTGTGTTGCTCAAAAGTCCAGTGGCTTCTGACGGATTCGCAGGGTTCCATTTCTTTCATACTAAATCTAACAGCCAATCAAATCACGTTATGCTACATCACTGGTTAACTGTTTACATTCCAATTTCTACGTTTCATTTGCAACACAGGCCTCCCCCCTTTCTCTTTTACTAAACAAACTCAAAATATTATTACCTCCATAGAAATGGCTTCAACATATCCCGGTCCCTAATTGACTAGGCCTTAACATATCAATTATCAACTTAAATTTAAACTGAAGTCATTTACACTCCTACATTTAACACTTTCTTACTTTCTTTTAGCAAGAACCTTCTTCGTTTCACAGGAAAGTATTTAAAGGTAAACATTAACTGGTAAGTATTAACAACTAAATACTTCTCACAGACTATTCAACTGATAGTTTCTATTCTATTCAGGTCTTTCTCTTCTATCTTCAGTCTTCTCCCTGCAATAAGCAAAGTTTAGTTATGGGTCTTTGAATGATGCTGGTCTTCGTCCGAACTTCAGCACTTCTGACAATGCCTTTGGAGTCGGGCATCACCCTCATAATTCTGCCTAACATCCAGGAGTTTCTTGGCAGGAACGAATCTGCGACGAGGACAACATCTCCAACCTTGAAACTTCTCCTTAAGCCAAGCCATTTTTGTCGTTCTTGCAGAAGCGGTAGGTATTCGTGAGTCCACCTTCGCCAGAACAGTTCTGCCATATATTGTATTTGTCTCCAGCGCCGGCGGGCGTAGACATCATCTTTAGTGAACACACCAGGTGGAAAACTAGGCTGTGTTTTCAATGCGAGCAGATGGTTCGGCGTCATCGGCTCGAGGTCATTGGGGTGATCTGTGTTTGTGGTTAAAGGTCTCCCGTTAATGATGCTCTCAACTTTGCATAAGAGAGTGTGTAGTCCTTCATCTTCTAAGAGCTGCTGCTTCATAACAGAGTTTAGCACTTTTCTCACGGTGCGGATTTGACGCTCCCAGATACCGCCGTGTTGAGATGCTGCAGGCGGGTTAAAGATCCATTGCACACCCTTTCTCATCATGACTTCACTGATGCGAGACTGATCCAGTTTTGCCAATGCCTCACGCTGCTCTCGTTCGGCGCCGACGAAGTTGGTGCCATTATCGGAACGAATAATTGACACTTGACCTCTTCTGGCTTGAAAGCGCCGTATGGCATTAATACATGAATCAGTGTCAAGAGAATGGGCTACTTCTATATGCACTGCCCTGACGGTTAAACATGTAAAGAGCACTCCATAACGCTTAACCATCGCACGTCCTCTTCTGACCTCGAAAGGTCCAAAATAGTCTACACCCGTGTTGGTAAAGGGTGGTTTGTCAGGGAGCAGACGGTCTTGAGGCAGATCCACCATTTTCTGTTTTCCTGCCTTGGCATGCAGTCTTCTGCAGTGGTTGCACTCTGAAATCACTTTTCTTGCTGCTGCATTGGCTCTTGGTATCCAAAACCGTTGTCTTAATATGGCTAAGACGTGATTCCTACCTCCATGTCCACACTCTTGATGAATGTGTTGGAGAATGAGGTGAGCTATTCTATGCTGTTTATGCAGAATGACAGGATGCTTGGCCTCTTCAGGCATCGCCGATCTGTTCAAACGTCCTCCTACTCTCAACACGTCCTCTTGCAAGTATGGGTCCAGTTTGAAGATAGAACTGCTCTTTTTCACACGGGAGCCTGCCAACTGCAAAGCTTGTATCTCCTCCATGTAAGTCTGTCTTTGACTGTATTTAACCAGTTCAACTTCAGCTCTGGATAGATCTTTTAAGGTAAGTATTCTTTTTTCTAGGTTTTTCTTGTACATCGCCATTTGCTGCTCAACTATAGATCTGCATTTCTCTGAATCATTCTCATTCTGCTGCACGTTCTCCTCAAGCTCTTTTCTCTTCTCGCTCAGGTGCCTCAACGTCCTTCTCAATTGCAAAATCCAGGCTGCCGCCTTTTTTAACTTATGCCAACTGGAGTAATATTCAAAGAGCTGATTCAGTGGATCTGTGCATTCGTTTGAGTTTGTGCATGTCACTGCAGCAGATGTCTTCACCTCAACATCTTCTTCAGTCAGGTAAGGCCACTGTTCAGGTTGTTTCGGCCATTCAACTTCTTTTCGCAGGAAACTAGGCCCCTGAAACCAGCTCTTACTTTCCATGAAGCTCTGGATCTTCAAACCTCTGGAAGCCTGATCTGCTGGGTTTTGTGAGGTGTTGACATACTTCCACTGAGAAGAGGTAGTTGCTTCTCTAATGAAAGAGACACGGTTGGCCACAAATGTCTTGAAACGAAGGGCATCGTTTACAATGTACTTTAGTACTGTTGTACTATCCGTCCAGAAGACCGACTCCAACAGGGGAACTTCAAGTTCTTTTTTCAACATCCGATCGATCTTGACTGCAACCATTGCTGCTGTCAACTCCATTCTTGGGATCGTGATCTGTTTGAGTGGAGCGACTCTGGACTTTCCCATCAAGAATGATACATGTTTTTTACCCCGGTCATTTGTCAGTAAGAGATACGACACAACGCCATATCCATCTTGACTAGCGTCTGAGAAATTGTGAATTTGAGCTGCTTTTGTTGGTCCAAATTCAGGGGGTTTGTAACATCTGTTCAGACGGAGTTCTGAAAGCTTGTCTAAGTCTGTCAACCACTTCATCCATGTCCGACATTCCTTTTCATGGATCTTTTCGTCCCAACCTTTTTTCTCTTGACAGAGATCTCTTAAAATAAGCTTGATGGGTAGTAGGAGTGGTGCCAAAAAACCCCATTGGGTCATACACCGAACTGACTACAGATAAAATACCCCGTCTTGTGCATGGCTTGTCCGACAAATTTATTTTGTACCTGAAGCTGTCAGAACTTGTGCACCACTGCATACCTAATGCCCGCTCCACTGGTAACTCATCATGCTCCAACATGAGATCTTTGACTTTGGTTGCTCGTTCGTGGTCAGGAATGGAGCCCAGCAGGGCTCTGCTGTTGCTGACCCACTTGGTCAAATGGAAACCACCACAGGCGCACAACGTCATCAGCTCCCTCACAAGAGCAACGGCTTTATCTTCTGTGGCTACTGACTTCAAGCAGTCATCCACGTAAAAGTTCTTGAGGACTGTCTGCGTGGCTTCTGGGGTACTCTTTGATGCTGCATCTTCCGCTGTTCTTCTTAATGCATATGACGCACAACTAGGAGATGATGTAGCACCGAACAAATGCACACACATTCTATACTCTTCTGCTTCCACATTCAGATACCACCTGGCCACCAGAGAAAGCGTAACATATCCGCGTCAGTGTCCGGGATCCGCACCTGATAAAACATGGACTCTATATCTGCCATCATGGCTACAGGCTCCTGTCTAAATCTCAACAACACTCCGATAAGGGTGTTAGTTAAGTCAGGCCCTTGCAACAACTGGTCATTTAGCGACACCCCTTGGTAAGTTGCTGCACAGTTAAAGACGACTCTGAGTTTCCTCTTTTTTGGATGGTAAACCCCATGGTGTGGAATGAACCATGCTCTTCCATCACTGCGAATCAACTGTTCTTTTGGAATCCTTACAGCGTAGCCCTTTTCTAGTATGTTGTCCATAAAAACCTTATACTCTTGAAAGAAATCTGCATTCTTACTGAACTTCCTCTTCAAAGAGTTAAGCCTCTGTTCAGCAATACCACGGTTGCATGGCATCTTCACCTTGTCATCCTTCACAGGCAACTTAATGCAGAAGTGACCATCCACAAGCTGAGCTGATGTTGTCACCGTATGCATGAACTGTTTGTCCTGTTATGACTGTTCTCGTCTGTCGTCGCATCTTCTTTCTGGAAAATCTGCATTGTAGTGCTTCATTAGCATTTCTTCGACGCTTATAACCGAGATACGATCGACAAGAAAACTTTGTCTTTTGTCATCATCTAATTCTTTTTCTTGGCATCTGCTGATTGGCCCATTGACAACCCAGCCAAGAGCTGTCTTCACAGCATATGGCCCATTGTTCTGGCTATTAATAATCTCCCATGGCTCCATGGCTTTGTACGCGTTGACACCGATGAGCAGACCAACTTCTGATTCAAATGTTGGGAGATGGACTCGACTCAGGTAATCTTTTTTCTGTGGGATGTTGGCCTTTTTTGCAGGTATATCTGGCTGAGTATACAAAGTGGGAAGCTGAATGTAATTTTGCTCCTCTAAGCCACATACCTCCAGATCTGTAAGTTCATAGCTATTCACTTTCTGTTCTTGTGATATAGTACGAAGCAGGAGCTCTGTCTTTCTGCCCCTCATATTCAACTTCTTCGCCAACTCTTCAGTGCAGAAAGTCGCTGTACTTCCTTGATCCAGGAAAGCAAAGGTCTTGATTATCTTTGTGTCTTTCTTGTGTTTTATCTGCACAGGTACGATGGGAAGAATACGCTCACTGTTCCCGGCCCCAGTATGGTCACCTTCTCTGCACCCTGCAGACACAAGAGCACTTGTGACTTCACTCGTGCTTTGCGACCTGTCGTCTGAACTGTTGTTCTTAGATAAAGCATCTTCCTTAACAACGTGCAGAATAGCTGGGTGCTTGAAGGAACAATCTGGACAAGAGGCCCTTTTTTTACAGTCCTTGGATATATGACCTGCTGTCAGACACCCAAAACATAGGCCGTTCCTTTTCAAGAACTGAATTCTTTCTTTCAGAGGCTGCTCCCGAATCTGGTTGCACACATTTAGTGCATGGTTACTCTGACTGTAAAGACAGGGACTTTGAAATACACTTGTTGACTTGGCTGCAAAAGGTTTCTTTTCAGGTTGGCTTTTACTGATTTTTTACTGAGTTTATAATAATTAAAGATACTGGCTATTTTGATGAAAATAAAGGTGTAGCTATGTTTGATGTTTAATGTCTACAAATATGCTTGTTTTGAAGTCATTGCAATGTGATGTTTTTGTGAAATCTTTACTTACTAACAGCAGCTTGAATGACCCCTAGAGGGCTCCTGTCCTGTCTTGCTACAGTTTGCTTTCTTATTTTTTATCTTTGTTTTGATCTCCTATGGTGAAAGCTTCCATTTTTGTTAATTCTTCTGCATATATGCCTCGTCTGGATATCTACAAACTTGACAAATCCTAGTGAAGTTTTAAATGTATTGAATCACTCCTTTCACAACTACATGTTTAGAGGAAAGATCTGTGCTAATTATGATATAATTTATAACTGTAAGGTTACGTACAGTATTTGCACTCGTCTTCATCAATAAACAGTTCTTTAATAGAATACAGTTTATGTTAAAACAATAATGCATTTCCTGGTTACACAGAGATAATTAATTTATTGCCCAAAAATGTCCATGACAGTGTCATGTAACTGGAACTGTATTATTGCAGTGTGTGAATGTTATATTCTGTGTCTCTCACCTGATTTAGGAAAGGTAACAACATACACATCATCATCTCTGATCTAGAATGTCTTCAGACTGTCCATGTACTGCAGCGTGAGAATGTCCTTGTTGATACTGTACCTGGAAAGACGAAGACCCTCATGGAGTGAAATTTGTCTCCAATCTTCTGGATCTCCTGCTGAGCCATGTTGTAGTATGATCCAGTCAAACACATGCACACACACACACACACACACACACACACACACACACACACACACACACACACACACTAGTAAAGCAGTAGTACTGGTCACTTTATAGTATACAGTACACCATATATTAGAGACATTACCTTGCACCCCATTCATTAAACACCACAGACTTATTTACTTTACATTACACCACAGACTTTACACTGCATTGTTTCTACTAGTATTGTATAGAATGCAGCGACTGGTAGGGGACGACCTGAGCTCCGTTCGGACAGCACACTGTACACTACTCAGTACCATGCATGTAAATCATACAGTATTTCTGACTTCCACAAAGCACTTGTCAAACTTTGTTTCAAAACACTTCATACTGCCTATATTCACCAGACAGGTATTTAAAGTATATGGAGTTTATTTGCAGTATTCAAATCAGTATTAATCACGATCAGAGTGTGTTATGTGTCTAGGTCAGTGACGTCCCACACAAAGTCCAGTGGCAGATCTTTCATTCGTTCATGATAAACACGGTCAAAGTGTTCATTCTGTGCCACCGTCAGAGAGGTTTTCCAGTCTCCCACTGTACCTGCACGCACGCACACACACACACACACACACACACACACACACACACACATTACACATTAATACAGATTGTGTGTGTAAATTGGGGGGAAAAGTTTTCAGGTTTAAATATGTTTAATGTGTGTACAGTCACCACACAGAGAACACACAACACACTGTAGATAGAAGCCAGGAACGTAGCGAGGAATAAAGATAGCAATAGCAAAAGCTGTGATTTCAGGATGCAATGACCATATTTGGTAAGAAAAAAGGAACTGGTGATACTACTGTAATTACATTGAGATTAAGGGTTAATAAACTTTTTTAACCTCATTTCCTTTGTCATGGGAAAGGTTTTCAGTATTAATATAAGTGAGAGTGAGAGATGTATAATGTTTGCTTAAATACAAATAAATGATACATAGCTGAGGCTCAGTAAACTTCCCATGCTAGTGTTATTTATCTTTCAAAATAAGAAAGTATAAAAAAGCCCTGATCCTTAAAGTGACCCTGTCTGGAGCAAAAGTTCTAGGTAGAAAGAGGGTAAAGGTGACACTCACACACACACACCACATAAGAGTGCCCCCTGGTGTGTTGGAGGTATGTATGACTGACTGGTATGACTGAACAGAGCTCCACAGTTGAGCTAATCACGTCATGGATTGCAAAGCATAGCTGGTGCAGCACCAAAAACACATATTTCTGCCTATATGCATGCCTCTGATGGAAACCTGCCAGATGTACAGCTCTCTGTGAACCGAAGATGAACAGACTGAGCCTAGAGACTGAGACTAGAGTTAAACCTACTTGTGGGTTTCGGGATATTTCCGATTACAAGGTGCTGGCATTGCAATCAAGACCAAATGCATCTAACACACCATACCCATACACACCTCTCACACAGATACACCAATGCCACTTTTTAAGTTTGAGAAACTGCAAAAAGCATAAAATGAATGAAAAGTGAAAATTAAAGCTGAAAGGTTTCAGACGATTGTTTTCTCAATCCTATATACCCTTACGGAAGAAGGTGCCATTTTCAGCATCTTTAATCTTATTAGGTATGAATAATTTGGTGTCTGTCTTCATGTTCTTGAAGCTTGTTTTCTTCACCACGCTGTCAATGACATCATCCGAAACATTCTTCCCCAGAAACCCACAAATCCTTACCACGGCACCTCTCAGGTCCTGAAACATCACACACGTCTACATTCATTCAGACAAAAAAACTAACAAGTTTGTCACTGAGACAGTTAACAGGCTTTATCTACTTCACCAGTACACAAGGAACCCTTTGCATGCCATATTCACATTCACAGCTTGTTCACAGCAGTCATCTGTGCCACAGCACCCTTAGACCTGAAAGGGTTAAGAGCCTTGCTTAAGGCAGCTAAAGTTTCTTTGGCAGTGCTGGGCACTTAAACTCATGTCTTTCTTCCCACTAATTTGTGACTTAACTATTGAGCTATTACTATGGGGTTAACAGGCTCACTAATAAAAACAGAAGAGCGGTGAGCATATTGTAGATTCACAATATTGTGCATTACTGTTGCATTACTGATTATGATGTAATGAAAATATGACTATATTAGGCAGGATGTCTGTGTAGTGTATGTGCATGCATATGTGTTTGTATGTGGTGGTGGGAGGGGTGTTACTCCTGGCAGTGATCATCTCACCCTGATCATCTCCTCGTAGCTGAGATACAGGATGTTGTATTTGTCCTTGTTGGCATACCAGCCTCTGATGTGATCAAACCAGCAGCCACCGACAACTACACACAAAACACACAATGCATTCACTCTGACAGAACTGGTTCTGGATGATCTCTTGCATGCTTTGGGTGCAGTGAGAAAAGACTCAACAGAACTGGTTTGAACCTGCCATGTGTTTTACGTTGCAGAGTTTTCTGCTGTTAAACAATGTGAGCTGTTATACAAGGTATGAGCATGTGAGCTGCTAAAGGACAGAGCTGTAGCACTGCACACACCCTGCGCATTCTGGAGATTTACACTGATAAACAAAAAGAGAAAATAAATGCTAGATGAGACATGCAAAATATTTTACAATAGTTAGTGTAATGTAATTATTATAATCAAATCATATATTTATTGCAAGGCTCTGTATTCTACATGTTGTTCATGCTCAGAAGCGATGTTTCTTTTGTGATATTTACTCATAGTTTGATAACGGTTTGCTTGTTCTCTTTCATCACTGTGTATCTGGACAAAGTCAAAAGGGTATTTTTAGGCCAACATCTTAAAACACCTTCTGCTTTTGGGGTTGTTTTATTTTGGACAGTAGGAAATTGATGATTCAAACGAAACTGACTAACAGGTATGGAATTGGTATAAGTAAAGTATTGGTAAAGTAAACCCCCTACTTTCAGGCTAAAAGCTCAAAATTCATTTTCATGAGAAGTGCTGAGTCAAGTGTTTATTTGCAATAATAATTAATGACTAGACACAATTCCTTTTCTGAGTGGCTAAGATGCACATCACTCATCTACTGATTTAAATGTGAAAGCGACTGTGCTGTTTCTGAGCATTTGCATGTAAAGTTTGGTGTGTGTATACTTAAAAAACTGCAGTCACACAAGTAATTTTAATACACTCTTGTAATGACGCAAGTCTTACGAGGGGCAGAACCGCACAAAAATACTCTGCACAGAGGCGTGGCTATTTAGGTGTTAGGGCCAAAGACAAAGAAAAGAAAAGAAAAAGCGCGCAGAAAGTCCAGAGACAGACAGAGACCCAACCTCTGTCTCCCTAAGATGCTGGCGAGAGAGAAAGAGAGAGAGCGGCATGCTATCCCCTAAGCATGCGCTCTCAGGTTAAGTATAACTTATACACAACACAAAACTCTCTCATATAAATCCTCGGTAAGGGCGTAGGCCCAGAGAGGATATAGGTTTTACTCTTAGATTCCAGAGTCCCGTCCGGCATTTGGGCTCTTATAAACATCTCGTGGTGCGGCTCTCCAAACCGGGCCACGTAGCAAACTCTTGTTTCTGGTGGATTTTAGGAAAAATCCTTATAATGCTCAATGCATTCTGATGAGAAAATCAGTTTTGTGTCAGGTCCAAAATGAACATTAATAATCCTCAAATGGTTTGACAAATCTTCTTCAATTCTTGAAGAATGACATCGCCAAAGAGTTTTGGATTTAAAAAAATGCAATAATAATAACGGTGATCTAAATGATCCCCTATTAATTGTAATTAATATAATAGAATGATAATTATAACTAGGACTAGTATGGTCTAGGTGCTACTGTACTCCAAAAATCAACTGCAACAGCTGACTCTAAACACCAGAAACGTTCCTCACAAAAATACTTCCTCTGAACCCCGTGTGTGTGTGTGTGTGTTAAAGAGTACTGACTCCGCCAGTGGCGGCTGCTAGCTTTTGAAACAGGGGAAGCTCATATTAGGCCTTCATCATAAAATTCATTATGTTATAGCA
>JAOVVB010269405.1:0-18298 GCA_028570985.1 Heterobranchus longifilis | reverse complement strand
CGCATACTAGCCACTTACTCTTATTTAGGCTTATTTCATACATATAAACTGACACATAAAGACCACCAAGTAGTGGTACAGCAGCTATATGGAGTTATTTAGGACTTCCCAGCATTAATTTCTTGTGCAGAGCCATCTCTCTGTGTACAGGGTCTTACCATTCCCACTACAGTTATGCTTCATTGTCCCTTCAGCATGAGGAATTTACTGCATAAGTGATTGTTTTATAATAAATATAACTATATTAGGGATTTTCACAGATGTCGCATTTGCAATTATATCTGTTGAGACAGAACAAAATAATGTGTTTGATACGGATGTATTTAAGCCATCATACAAGCATCGCACAGTAAGAAACTATCAATTAATGTCAATTTCACGACAGCTAGCTACTAAACATCTCCATTTAAAGAGATTAAATACACATAATCCTCTTCACCATGTCTATATTTGCTTATTGTACTGGATGTCTTCTAGGTTTTATTTTACCACCAACATGAATGCAATGACATCTCACAAGCAAATGAATGCACCAGAAATAATCAGCATACTTTGCATACATTACTGCACAGTATTACCACACAACAATAAGATAACATTCATTTAGTAAAATAAAATAATACATATGCTCTACATATTGTAACGTTGTTTCTTTGGCTCAGCTAAGTTTCATATTGTACTAAAATTAATGGAAACCAGTGGCTGGCTGGAGCAGGAAATACATATCAAACGGGTGTTTTGGTACTAAAAAAAATTGATGAGTAAAACATGTAAACTGGTTATGTATTTTCATAAAAGGTAGACAAAGTTACTTTTGGTGAACTATTGGATCATTTGGAAAGAACAATGCATCCTTCCATAATTAATGAGGAGCAAATTCACACAATAATAATCTGCATAAAGGCCATTATGTGTGTGCAGAACAAGTTGTTTTGGCTTCAGATAAACAGCCTATAAAGGCACTGTATTTATTGTCAATTGCTGCAGTATAGTATATATAGATATAGTACTTAATTATGTGAAGTTAATGTATGAACTACAGAGAGGTCATGTTTACATTCCACTCTGTTTCAAATAAAATCTAGGGCTGTCACTTTTTCAAATAATTAAGTTTATGCACATTTGATCTAACATGTAATTTGTTTAAACTAATTAAAACGCAACCCATGTATCCTAATGCTAAACTACTGTGTAGGATGTATGTGATTCTGTTAATTTAATTGACTCATTGAGTAACAAGCTAACATCACTGTAAGGCAGTTGCATTTGATAAAGTCTCCATGATTTTTCCATGTGAATCAAAAATGTGTAATCAATTGACTTTGGGGTGGTGTCATGATTATCTGATCATTAGTCTTGCATAGCCAGACCCATCTGGCGAAAGTCTGGATTAAAAAAAAAAAAACTCCCTGGCCTGTTTGTATGTCCTAAACCAATCACAATCATCCTGAGTGCCGCTACGCCTCGACGGTGTATCTGCAAAATAGTGTCGGAAGGGAACACCTCCACGAAAATGATGTAAACATATTCTTTGTATATCTTTAGAGTCATTCACTGAAAGAACAGAGCAGGCCTGCCTTATTCCACAATCCAAATCATCAAAACTTGTCATTTTCAATGTGTATGTTGATAGCTCGGAGGTTGTTGTTTGTTTCCTGTAGCGAAGGAACAGGAACAGGAACACAGACACACACTTCCTGTGTGGCCAGGAAGTAAGGCTTTATCCCGGCACAGTTTTGTCCATTTTGCATTAAAGACAATAAAAATGGCCAAATTTACTGCTATGCTAACAGAGCATGCAGTGTTCCTTTTTTTTTTTTTTAGGAAATCAGCAGATTATAAAGTGCATTCTGTTGCACTTACTGACTGAGAAATTTGAAATGGAAAATATTACAAATAGAATATTTAAAATTGTCCCACGTTCGAATGGTAGTTTGAATTTAGAATAAAAACTGTGTCCTAACATGGTGTGTTGTTTTTTATCAATTTGGGCTGGCAGTCTTGGAGAAATGACACGCAGTGCAGCCCTGTTAGTAACTGCGTTACAAACACAAACACCTCTGTGCCGTGGAGGTTTGAAGGTCTGAAGTCATTATGATGTCTGACTCATCGCTGATGCTGAAGCTACGTGCTATACACAATACATAAATGTCTCTCTGGCTAAAAGTATATATTTGAGGTTACCTCTTCATCTCCTTCCTGTCATACCTCTTTCAGCTGCTTTCTACACAATGCACAATGCACACACACGCACACGCACATGCACACACGCACACACACGCACACACACAAACAAAAAGGGTCGGCAGTGAAACTGAATGAGTGCAGATGTAAAGCTTTTCTTGGTGAGTCACCATTTTACCTTGAAGTAAGAACTCATTACAAACCAAAACCTCCAGAGAATATCGAACTGCAAACGAAGAAAAAAAAGAAAACTGTGGAAGCAGTGTAATTTAATTTAATTGAGAAATCAATAGGATAAGTAGGTTTCACAGAAACTCAAGAGATGGATGATGCTGATAATTAATAAAGAATCCCAATCCACTACTCTATCACATTATAATAATATATAATAATACCAACTCAATCAATCATGTGACCACCATTGTTGTGGAAAGCACTATTAAATTAGAGATAGCAGAGCAGTGACAACAGGCTGTAATGGGCTGGACACACATTACCATTCCTCTGTGAGTTTGAAGATGAATGGGTATTTCCATTATTACCTACAGAGTTGTTGTAGTTGTAAATGATGAATAGCTTTCTATATCGTTATGCTGTTCATTCAGATGTTCCTGTAATTGGCTAACTAATAGAACTCATCACTCAACACACTAACAGCATCTAGCTATGCTCTCTCAACCACACTTTCAATTTTACAATCCCCTCTTACTTTCCCACTAATCCTGTGTCCCAAAGCACGTCTTGTTTTTGGGTGGCTAAAAATGATGTAAGCGTAAAAAAGCACAAACATAAAGATGATTGTTTTGTAATATTGCACTCAAAAATGGCCATGGAATCAAGAAGCAAATAAGTCTTTTTTTTTGTTAAATTAATTGTCAGCTGTAAATGTACTTTGTAAAGCCTGTAATGAGCTTGTTGTTGATATTGTTCACACTCAAATGGTTTCTAATTAAATGTGACTTCACAGAAAACACAGCAGCCATGAAATTGCCATACATGTTTTTGCAGTCTCCTGAGTTTATTGGGTTAAAACTTGTGTATGCAGTTAACTTTTTGGGTGTCGTGCAAGAGCTGGTAAAATGCTAATATTATGATGTGCAGTATGCATGTGGCATGTGCACTGTATGTATGTGGTTGGACAATGCGGTGCCCACAGATGCACACATAGAAACATGAAAAAGATGACAGAAAAGTCAAAGAAAAAAACTGCCCAGTATTGCTTAAACTTAACAAGAGCTAGATCAAAGTTCAGTTCATACAGATTAAAATGAACTAGTTCATGTTCTTAGTTCACAATTTTTAATTTTGAAATAAGTTCACAGTCCCAACAAATGAGCTAGTTCATGTTCAATTCTTTTAAAAAAAATTTTTATGAGCTGCTCCAAGCTATTCTTTTTCAATAGAACCTGCTCCTGGATGCTTCAATGTGTCATTTAAAATGCCGATGTTGCTGACGTTCTGACTTATTTTTCAGACTCTGTGGGCACAATTTGCATACAAATGTGAGATTTTTTCATTTCAGATTTCAATGAATCTGTTCAGTTCATTGTTCACCAAAAACATGAACGCGTTCAATGAACGGCGCTCTTTTAGTGCATTCATGCTGAATACTGAAAACAGCACTGGAGAGCATTTTAGCATCTTTCAGCTCATAGTTTTGGTTTTCTGGCCCTCACCTTCACCATTTTGGTTCAGCAAAAATTCTCTAAAAACCCACTGTACACTACCTGCCCAGTAACAAAGACAAAGAACATAGCGGAGCATTTAGCAGCTAAAGAGCCAGATATTTAATTGAGGAGTTGGTGGAGACCAAAACAGAGCTAAGAGGAGAAGGGACTATTGGACTTAAATCCATCAGGTGGACACAAATCCAAATCAATGCTAATGTTGTTCCAAGTTAGTCTGGAACCTCTCGATTTAGGGGCATTATCAACGGATGCAATTGGATAGACCTACAACCAAACGAAACATGTGATGGAGTGCTGAGCGATGGACAAATGTAAACACACTATAGCATGCAGAGATGAGCTGTGATGGTGTTGCATCAATATGTCTGAGAATGAGCGTTTTTGCCCCCCCCCAAAAAAAAAAAACTTAAACTGAAAGTTCCACATCAGCTGCAGCCATCTGGTTTGTTTTTGAAAAATGCCTCAACTGTGCTCCTCTTTATTAAGCTAAGTTCATACTTGCCAAAATGTCCCCAGCGTGAGGGTACATGACCTCAGATGACTTCAGCACATATTTTGCATAAAACACAAAGGCTCCACAAGTTGTCAGTCATTATCTCAAACATGCCCCATATTAGATCACGGTTGTGATTGGCCCACCCCGGATGGCTGGACTAGCAAATAAAACATGAGCTCGCAGATTTGTCTGATTCTCAGGCTAGCTGAGTATGTGAATAGGCAAATGTGTGCGAACTAGTTCATCATATCAACTTATAAGGTTATAATGTCAGTGTTGTGTTAAAAAAACAGTTATTGCAGGTTTAAAGAACACTCACCTGCAGCCTCGCTGCAACCAGTTAAGAGTGATGGTGGGAGTGGTGACCTCCCAGTCCGTCCTTTCCCATCCCCGGTGATAAAGAGTTGCTGAATTCCTCTTGATCTGACCCTCATGATGCTGTATGTTCCCCACACTGTCTTTGCTTTGTTGCAGCTCACAGTCGTGCACGAGCTGCAACAGACACATACAGCAAAGGTCAGACAAAAGTAGGCCGAACTGAAGCTATACATGTCCTCATGCATGCACTGACCCCAACTTTCTTCATCAGTTCACCTTTATTTTTAAGTCTGTATTAAATCCCATCTCCCACTGTCACACTGGTCTGATTCCATGCAGGTGATGGGGGCTGTAAGTGCTGAGAGGGATTTGGTTCAGAATACCTGGAAAAGAATCACAAAAGAGAGGTTCAATTGATTAGTCTTGCAAGTTGGAAAATAAATTGGTTTTGATATAAGAAATTCCGCTTTAGAGATTTAGAATTAGATACAGAAAAATGTTCACTTTTAAACTGGACACTTGGTCAAGGATGAAAGTGGGAAGTTTGCATGTAAGGTCTTATCGCAGGGTATCGTATTTGATGCTTATATATACTCTCTGTGGAGGGTGTAAACCCAAATATCACAGACATTTGGAAAAGCCAAGCTAGTTAGCTTGATCCCGCTTAATTGCACAACATAAATTATGCATTAGGAACAGCGCTCCATGGTGGGTTACAACGGGTGACAATTGTCCTTCGGAGACAGCGTTAATAATACAAGACATCATTTATTGCCCACAGTGGGAGTAATAAATAGGTCAACTCCAACAGCAAGAAACATGCTGTCATGTGAACTTATACATAAATCATGAAAGATGATATTTGCAGGCTGTGGCATGTGTCCTGACAATGTGCTGGATATTTGTTCCTCACCACAATTCTGCTATTTCGGAATGAATTGGACCACATTTAACACTCAACCTTGTTGTGAACCCAGCGCGATGACAAAACAGGCAGCCTTGCTCCCTTTTGGTTTTGGGCTTCTCTCTTTGTTATGGTCTAATTGCTTGCTCTTCTTCGTCACTGGGAGATGAAATGTTTGAACTTCTCGGCCAAAGCACATGATGTTGTGCTGGCGAGCTCAGTTCAGCTGGAAAAGGGCAGAAGTAAAGAAAGAAAGAAGAACAGAGTAATAACTTGTGACATAATCATTACCCCGGGGCTTTTTTCTTTCACAGAAGGCTCACTTCTGAATCGCAGACTCAGCGGTTTGCGGACGTTCTCTATTATGTTATCAGGCCGATGAACAAATGATCGCTAATCAAATGGGCAGTGAAAGATGTCTGAGTGGCAAGGTCTGGCAGTTAACTGAGAGAGCTTCCTAAATAATTCATTTCTAATTGAAAGGTGAATGGAACTGAAACAGCCATCCATTGGGTATCATTTGTTAGTCATAAGTGTAATGAAAGAACAAAATGGAGAGTAAAATCAAGTAATATAATGAAAGAAGCAATCGACAAAGCTTTAATCATAGCACTTGTTTGCCGAGTCCAGGCATGTGAGACTCATTTCTGTAACAGCTGCCTGCATCTCTTATTTGATTTACAAAGACTGCCTCTGCAGCATTATTCGATTCATAAATCAGACAACAATTCCTCAAACATAAATGACAAAAATGGTTGTTTGTCAGTGTCTTCGAAAATGACAGCTGTGACCGTTCCAATCCATAAGCATTTTGTGGTCACCCATGTGGTTTAAGTTTAGGCCAACAACAACAACTTGGTTAAGGTTAGGGGGAGATTAATCTCTATAAACAGATATCTGCATATGAATGCAGAATCTGTAGCAACACGATTTTGGTATCGGAAGCGTTCTGGTCTGTAATCCGAGTGGTATTGACTATTCACATTTGAGCAGGTTTTGGTTGCATGCAGGTAAACAGTCCGAAATGCAATCGGACATCATCTGACAATGATTGAGGTTTTTATTAGTTTATTTTTAATTGATCTGCATTCATATGCAAAGAAACAATCCGGTTGTAGACGTCTCTCAACTCCAACTCCATTCTCGCTTCTCAAGTTGCTAATCAGACTGTAAACAATGACCGGTGCACAGAAGAGGAAGTCTTGGCATGGATATTCGCTGGCTACTCCAGAAATATTGGCCTTTTCCCCCAGAGGCTATCGTCATCAGACCGATAGCTAGATTGGGGGAAGATCGCCTAAATGGTTTAAAGAAACCTGCTATTGATTAAAGATGGGATGCAAACCATGGTTTCTGGCATCAAAGTTAACTGCAGCCTTTATCTTTAGCTGTGTTAAAAGTGTTACAAAATTGTGGGTCTGGCCTAGTCAGTAAGATTGGAGTTGTGTCTTTCATGAAAACATGACTCTGGTGCTTAATCAGACATAAAGAATGCATAATGATTGCCATCTCATGTACAAAAAGAGAAACACAAATGTACAGTATAGGTCATTTTGAGTGTTTGAAGAAGTTATGAGTCTTTTTTTGTGTGTAATTCATTCCTAAAACCTCTTTGGGACATTTCTAATGTATTCTGTAAAGGCAACTTTAAACAAGCAAATTGTGCCAATTTTGTTTCGCATAGTTGAATTAGAATACAATACAATAGCAGGCTCCAAAACAATTTTACAAACCCATTCACAAATTGTGAAATGTATTCAGTGCTCAAAGACAGAATAATGCATAATTAATTGACTGATTACTTAATGAATGTTATGCAGATTTTGTTTATTAACTGCTTTATTGATTGTGCCATGTAAATATGCACTTAATCACATTGTAAATTGTTTTTGTATACCTACTAATCTGTTGTAATGAACCACTGAACAAGTAATTAATAGTATGGCTGGCACACTCTGCTCTGCGGGCCAGATAAAAGTAATGATCTGCAGATGTAAAACACCAAATGAATGCAAGAAATAAGCAAAAGCTCCCATCGCACTGGAAATGTCAACATTTCTCAAGGATATGGAGATGGAGACGGGGACTGACTGACAGGCTCGTCTCCGACTGGCAATCAATGTCTCTATACTGAATACAATGCAGACGAGTTTTTCAAGACCCAACAGAAGATGTTCGCCCCCGTCGCCCTCCTCCCACTGCGACGCAACAACCGCAACATGTCGTGTGAATGGCTGGGATGGTTGTTGGCTGTGTTCAGTGTCAGAGAAAACCAAAAGGAAGAGAGGATTTCTTTTGACCTCTACTATCTGAACAACTGCGTGTTTGACATAGAAGCTGTTTCTGGTGCATTATTGTCAGCAGCACCATCTGCAAGTGGACAGTGTCCCTCCCACAGCAGTCACCCTTATCAAGCAGCCATCCATAGACTCTGACCTGCCCCAACAACACTCACACTCTTGGTAACACACACACACACACACACTTTGAGATTTGTGTGTGTAGGCTACTTGTACTTCTGTCAGGCAGAAAGTGTGTTCACTACGTTCTGTGGTTACACATGAGCACTTCGTACCGAAGTCAGATTTGTTTTTTGCAACTGTTGTAGAGGGTGAATGCAATCAAATGTCATTGCCATGTCTTTGGTTAGGATCCATACTGTAGTTTACATGAGCAGATGTTGCAGAAAGTCAGGATTTTCAAATTGTTGACATTTGACACACTAGTGACTATATTAAATTAATGCTAACCAGCATTCGCTTGAGAAAGAAAAAATCTGTCTTTCCGAATTAACACGATAATTATCTAATTAATTCAGAAAAACAGAGCATAATTCTTTTTTTCTTTTTTTTTCGTAAAATCATATCTCATTAATTCAGAAAAAACAGGGCCATTCTTTTTTTCTCAAATGAATGCAATATGCTTCCGTAGTAAACACATTAGTTTTGCACTTATTTGGTCATTGGACACAATTACAATTTTGATCTGACGATAGCATGAGCTATTTTGCTGACCTCTTGACTTTTCATTTATAAATTAAAAGTCAACAGGTCACCAAAGTCATCAAAATGCATCCTTTGGGAACCATGAATGTTTGCATAAAATGTCATAATAATCATAGACTGTAGCCTGACGACGGGTTTACATTGGGCACGGAAGTGCCGCGATTGGCTGCGAATCTCGGGGAAGCTCTGCCCGCTTCCTTTTGGCGCCCATTTTAACCCTAACCCCCAAAAAATGTTGTCATTCAACATGTTCTGGGGTTTCAAGTTAGTTGTCTGGCAATATGATCTGAGGAAAAAATGACTACTGCATCAATTATGTGTAAACAGTAGAATACAGAATACACATCAGCACCACCACTTCCCACTCACATTGTAATGCTAAGTCTTTCATGTTTATCAAAGTATATCAGAATTTGTATAATAGAAATTGTCTTATAATCCACATATTCACACATCAATGAAAGAGAGAATCATCCTGGATTTATATACTGATAGGGTCTTTGCATAGGCCGACCTAAGGCAGGGCTTATGTGGTGTGATTGAATCAGAAATGTTGCCTGAAGTAGTGTTTTGCAAGTGATTATCTGAGTGCAACCGCTTGATCTCAACAGTGAAACATCAACTGTTTTGTTTTGTTGGGGTTTTTTTTACACCAGAATTCAACATAAGCTTGATTTTACTGCAAGCGGTTGACATAACCCCCAAATATTGACATCAATTAGACATTTAATAGGTCTGTTTGCAGCCTGAACAGTCATGCTAATCTGTATCTCATACTTGTTTTGGCTGTTACTGGTATGTCCTTACAACTACTACTAAGATACCAAATTGAAAATACTGTACATCCTGCTGCTCATCTTAGAATAGCTGCCATATGTCTCCACTAAAGACAAAAGTAACAAAAAATACACCGATTTCAAATTAAGAGTGATTTTCTGGTATAATACAGGAAAATCCACCTTTATCCCCCTGTTGAGGGAGGAAAGCCTGCTGCAGATGAAAGAATCTTCTCTTGAAACCAGGCACCGAGCCAAGCACAATGTCTGTTGGCACTGCCAGCCCTAAGGATTCTAGCTATTTATTTTTCTTCTTTTTATGTTTGGCACACAGGAGACAAAGAAAGAATTCATTCAAGACCGGCAAAGGAGGTCGCATTTTCAAATGTGTCAATTAACCTACGGCAAAAGATTTTTGGTGCGGATTTTGGATTTGTCAAAAAGAGAACCTCAACTCCTCAGCTGCCGGTTGGTTCGCTTTGACGGAGAAGAAAACAGAAAAACCTAATTATAGAGCAGATGCAAATGGTTTTAACAACACAGAGGACTTAAATGAAGTTAAACAACACATTAGTACAAGAGGGAAAGTTTTGCAGTGTAGTAGCAGTAAATCAAACAGGGAAAGCAATTAATTTGAGCTGCATTAAAGATATTTCAAGTGCAGCTCTGAGGTCATGGTGCTCTGTCACTACACTTTAGCATCCACTTGATTAACATATTGCCAGCAGCAAAGCTTATTTACACAAAACTATTGCTGCTAACATAATAGGAAATAGTACAATCCTGCAATGTGCTCACCTGCTGTGTAGTGTGAGATTGTGTGGTAAATTACAGTCTGGCAAGATGTTCAATTTAAAACAACCTTAGGCACATTCAAGTCTCCCTCTCCTTTGCATCTTGGGTGCATTATCCGTGACTGCCAGCTAATTTACTGTATGAAAACCAGCCTGGCTACTGTAATAAACAGCTCATGTATACAGTGGAAGTGAAAAGTAAATTAAGGACACCTTTACCTTCCCTGATTAATGATGCTGTTTCTTTTTTTTTAATGTCGAGCATCTGGTGCCGCCCGCTCTCACAGATCGTGTGCCCGCGGGAGTTGGGACCCAGAGCGTGAGACAGGTGACGGCAGGTCAGAGGCCACATGTACATAGCAGGGCGTCATGCTTGACAAGGCACCCTATTTCCCATTCAACAACACTGTCATTAACCTTCAGTCACGGCTATCTGATGGTAAAGCCCACCGGAGCAGCAACTCATTTGCTTAATAACGACCCTATCTGAGAATGAGGGATGGAAATAAGAAGTCAATCAGCAAAGAACAGAGAGAGTGAGCGCATCCCAGCCTCATTAACACACGGGATGGTGTGTGCAGAGTGAGGCTGGCAACACCTGCTCATTTATTGCAATGGATACATGAACTTTAGGAGGACAATTTTTGTTTGAAATAACTCTGTACTGAAAAATGCAAAAGTGCAAAATGCAAAAGCTGCATAGAAAACTAGAATTGAAATTATCAGGGATATCTATGTAATGGAGGGATTTACCTTTTCTTTAAGGCTGCAAGTAAGCAGATTTCAGTCATATTGGGATAAATGGATACAATATTTCAGTACCATTAAACTTGGCTAATATATTTTTTAGGGTGTAACTAAAAAAATTCCCTCCCATTCTCATCTAAAGAAAATGAATGAATGTGATGTTTTTTCATGCTGTAAACTATATGCCTTTATTCATTACCTTTTTGTTTTTTTTCTTTTGTATTGTGTGCTTAGGTATTCTATTTTATTTGTCTGTTTTATTTTGTTTAGTACTTGTTTCTATATATTTGTAAAAAACAAAGTAATGACGAGAAAGGTCTATGGTATAAAAACAATGATTTTTGAAATACTTTCAATAAATACTAAATGTGAAGTCAATCAGCAAAGAACAGAGAGAGTGAGCGTATACTTGCCTCATCAACACACAGGAGGCTGGTGGCACCTGCTGTTTAGAAATGCAGTTTTTGTTTGAAATCGCTCTACATGTGATTGAAAAATGCTAATAGCGCACAGAGTAGCCAAAACTTTAAGACATTTACTTTTGAAGTGTCAGAAGGGTTAGGCGCTTCAAACAATTTCTTTCCCTTTTATAATATTATTTGATGCCAAGTTCAAGAGTTGGACTGTCACCTCACTAATAAGCCAGATCTGCGGGTAGCGTGCTGTCTGACTGCAGCAGAGAGCGTATCGCTGAGGTTTGTCACAGAGAGACGCAGACATTAGTCATCAGCCCAATCTGCCTCTGATGCCTGATGAATTGGCAGGCCACAGTGGCGATGGCAGGCAGGCAGCCACAGTACAGCAATTATCAATCACACACGCTGTTGGGCCGCGCTCGTTTTTCATGCCACCATTGTCAAACGAGATGGATGTCGAGCAGGAGGATTGATATGCAGTAAAAGCCTGCGCTTATTGTCTTATTCATCTTGAAAAAGTAAATCTCTGCGTTTGCTGTCTTTGCATATAAAACACCCTGTTCCTTTTTTTTTTTTTTTTTACAAAACAAACAAATGTCATGTGAATCATTGACAGCAATCCATTAAGTATGACAGCATCAGTTATATTGACCACATCTCACCAAACAATTTATCAGCCAGCCACTATACTAGACCCACACTTAAGTCTCCCTGAGGCACTCTATCTGACTCCAGAGAGGTACTGAAATGTCACTTCTCTTCGTGGACCAACTGTTAAGTCTGACAGTCTGTAGATAACTGTATTATCGTACTCTAAAAGCAGCTAGAATACGTTGGAGTAAATTGCCACCCTCAGATAGTGTAATTTGAGCCTAATTTTAATTAGAAGACTTTGGGTTTGTATGAGAAGTTAATGGTGTCTGTGAATCTATTTGTTCATTAAACATACATAATGAAGCTGGAATGAGCAATCAGAGGCGGCATGGTAAATGGCTCAAAGTATAACTGACATCAAACAAGAGAGACAGAAAGAGAGAGAGCAGGCTCTGCAGAGGGCTTTAATTACATTTGATGGAGAGATGGCACTAAAAGAACAATTTGAAGTATATTATGAACCTATAAATGGTTTTGACAACATGTTTTGAGTGTCTTCATAGAGCTACACAAGAGACACTAACTTTAACACCCCTTCCACATAGTGCTCGGACTACGGATATCTCTTCCTGTCCTTACACGACATTGAATGAACTAAATATAGACGGTGCGAGCAACCTGATTATTGCTGGAGAGCATAAGAAAACTTAAGTGATATATGTGGGCATCGGGAAAGGTGTCAGAAGCCCTCATAAAAAAGTAATAGGATGGCTGTGAACTGGGAATAACTGACAAATAGTCCTTATCATTTGTCTGCTAGTTTCTCCTTGTTACACTGGCCATGGGAATAAAAACAGAAAAGGTATTCAAAGGTTACAGAAAAAGCTGTCCACTGGCAGAAATGAATGAATCCACTACAGGTTTACTGGAGAAAGATACTCCGTAGGCAGGTTGGAAAAGTCCTCCAAACCATACGCCCATATAGGTCGTACGTTCCAACTCTAATACGAGTGTTTCCTAAATTAGTGCCACCTGGCGGTGGAAGTAAACATGACCCATATGAGCATTTTTCGCCCTCATACCTAAACGTTACACAGTTTTTAACATGCCGTTAATGTTGTTCAAATGGACGTTGTGGCGGTAGGTTTAAGATTTTGGCAACAAAACAACTTGGTAGGGTTAGAGCAAAAGTTTAAATGGGCTAAAATCACTTTATTTGTGGGGTGGCCTCTAGCTCACTGCCAGTTTTAGTAAAGTGAAACAGTTTTTAAAAATATTTTAAATAAATATCTGATGGCACAGAATACCAGCCCCTCTTACAATGTCTGACTATATGTTCATTAATGAAGAACTTCATTTTTTTAAATTTAATTTCACCTTTTAAGTCACTGTCTGTGCTGTTTTAGTGGTAGCCTACTATTTTTGAGTTGTATCAAATATTTTACTGACTTTTTGTTTTGGTTATAATGCAGGTACTTGTTGTCATTTCTTATTATTGTCATTTGTAGTTTTATTGTTGATGATTTATTGTTGTTGTTGTTGTTGTTTTTATTTCTTTGTTATGTTACTTTTCTTGTTTTTATTTTATTTTTTGTTCTCCTTTCTCTTGGATTGTATTGTTGTTGATCTACTGTCTGTTTTTCCTCTGTTTTTGTAGTTTTCTTGTGTTGCCTTGGATTTTTAATTGCATTTTTTTGTTGTTGTTGTTGTACATTGTAGTTGCTACCTTGGTACTGGCTAATGGGGATCCAAATAAATAAACAGAATGGCCTCATACCCCTGACCCTAAGAAAGGACAGTGAGTATAAAAAGAACAGTGATGATGCTCAAGTACAAAAATAAGAGAAAAAATAAACAAATTGTTTCAAGGCACTCAGCACTTGATGAGTAATCACAGGAAAAACAAATTCATTTAAATGGAATACTTTAACAGTAATCAGTATGAAGTACTGTACTCCAGCTTCATTAAATATAATAGCTGAGATGATGAAGAATACAGTGGGAGGATTAGAGAAAGTAAACTGATCCTGATGTTACAGACAGTGTACGGTTCTGCCAGCTTCATGGAAACTCCTGACTCACAGCTCTTTTCTCTCAATAAAGCAACAAAAGAGTGGAAGTGATGATAATTAGCGACCCCCAGCTCTCGCCCCAGAGATGAATGCATATATTAATTGTTTTAAATGTGCTGATAATGATCTTTGCAAAGTGCAATGCTGCAGAATGGAACTGTGTGACCAGGGACGAGGCGCTAACAAACTGTTCCAGGGTCAGCTCCTACATTATACATGCAGGTGCCTCGCGTCTTTGATGTGCTTCTCGACAAAGATTGAAGTTTAAGGACACCACACAAAGAAATGCAGTGAGCGGGTTCCACCATTTGGGCAGAATCAGATAAGATTCGGGTTTATCTTGGTTAGATTTGATGCCCTCTGTTGTTGGGATTGGGCGCTATTGAGCAACATTTGTTGAGTGAATCTTTAAACTGGTCTTAAAATGCTCCAAACAATCCAATCACGTCGATCACGAGTGTTTTCCTAAATTAGCACCCCTACTGGTGGCAGGAGATCAACACGTCCTCATAGCTAAACATAATGGTCACAGTTTTAAGTCAACCATACGACTATATGTCGTTTGTCTCTACTCTGTAATACGACCCATAAGAGGCTTTACTAAAGTAGCGCCCCTAGCGGTGGGAGTATATACGACCCGTATGAGCATTTACTGTCCTCATACCCAAATATTACATTTTTAAATGCACCGTTAACATTGAAAATATGGACATTGTTTCAGTAGGTTTAGGTTAAAATCAGTATATTTGTGAGATTAAATCATTTCTGTCCATACTTTTATCATGTGATCATGCACGTGACGTGGAACCCAACGTCGTTCCGGTTGTTAAATTAAAAAAAATAACTTGCCAGGGGCGCGGTGGTGGCTCAGTGGTAGAGCACACACCGATATACAGATATATACTCTCGCTCCCTTTGCTACATGTCGTCCCCTCGCTCTCACCCTTTTCCTGTCTACCTTTGGCTGTAAAAGGCAAAAAGCCAAAAAAAATATCTTTCAAAAAAATAACTTGCCGATTCATTTTCACTCTAAATACTCGATACATGACTTCTTTTCTCCCGTCATAATATATCTGCACACTAGAGGGCGCCGCCTCACAATAAAACAGCAAACGTCGGTCGTAATTACTGCTTAAACAAAGGACACCTGCTGTCGTTCTCTGGTGGACAGTCTTAAACACGTGGTTAACATTGTGAAACAGTTGCAGTTTGCGACTTCTTTATGTTGAGAAAATTTGTAACTGTTACTTCACTTCCGCACGTAAGTATTACACACGTGACGGGGCAGGCGACTTCATCTGCATCCGTCTTTACTGATAGAACAGCAAGGCATGACGAAATTCATCAGCCAGCGGTGCTAAATACTCCCAAGTACATCGCCATCGTCTCCGGTCCTTGACGAGGCTCCGGGTAAGCGTCCCCCAGCACGCATCAAGAGGCCGAATAGCAATCTGGCCTTGCCCCGTTTCCATGCTTTGTGAGTCTGTTGTGCATAATGCATTGGAGCGACAGGACAGGGGTAATTACCACAATCAGAAGAGGGGATCATCAATCTCAGGTGAACCACGGGGAGTAAATGAAGCAGAGAGGAGAAGAAGGAGAGAAAGATGAGTCCCTGCATGAGAAACAGAGACCGAGGGAGGGGAATGAGCTCCATGTTTGTTGGTTCCCCCAAAACTCCAAGGAATCATGTCATCCGCATAATTAATAACAGTGAGAAAATCTATTTATCCACCCTCTTTCTCCTCCTTCTTTCTATACCTTTGTTCCCACACCGCCTCCTTCGAATCGGCTTCAAATCTTCTTCAAGCGAAATTATTCGTTCATTTTCAGACTTGATGTCACCTTTTTTATTGTTTTCTTTTATTCCTGTTACGACCGTGTTCATTGTCTTTCTGCGAATGTGCATGTGTGCAAGGTGTGCGCCAGGACGAGGAGACCGTCGGTCGACGGCTCCTGCAGGTGTTTGATTACGGCTCCCAATGTAAAGAGCCAAGATGGCGTCGGCTCAGCGGCAGAGGAAAGGCGGACAATATTGCACCCGCACAGATCGACTGCTGATGGCTGTTGTTGTACTGGAGGTAGGGTTGGGCTGTTTTCTCTTCTTTACTGTGTTATACCCTTTTTCCACTGAAATGAGTGCATATGCAGGGTTTTTTTTATTTGAAAAACCCCTCTAAAATAGATGATAGTCTCCTTTCCCATTGCCGATAGACAAGTAGGCCTTTCTGTTGTTTGTCTATGTCAGGTTTGATGTCACCAATGCACCAGAAAACAGTCAGTAGAAAGCAGCACAGAGGCCAGTGAAAATGTATTTTTTCTATCTGTTACTTGAACCATATTCACACGGGACTAGTATTACCAGAGGACCTCATGTGATTTAGAAATTACTCCCCCACATCTGTGTTTCGTGCGGCGCATTCGCACAGGATTAGCAAATCTGTATTTCACTTGAATTTACTGAGATTATCCCCAGATATGATGTCAAAAGCCTTCTTCTTTTCTTTATATGTCTTATATTTTGTAATGGTAGCAGGACCCGTATGAGATTACAGACATGGCAGATTCGAACGGGATTAAGATCACAGGCGACCTCCGCAATTCCCCAGGTAATACTGGTCCTGTGCGAATAGGGCTTTATTCTCTCGTTCACACTTGGTGCCGACCACTTTGGAAAGATGTCCGAGCGCTGCTCGGACCGAGACGGACGGAATTTGAAGCTACCTGCGGAGGCGATTCCCATCATTGCATCACGCCAGAAAAGGGGTTGAAAATGAGCATTTCCACCCGGGTGTCGTGTTTGCATCGCTGCTGACTGGAGCTGGAGCCGATAAATACCCGTGACTACCGCAGAGTCACTTGTGCCGCAAATGCTGTTTGTAACTTGTCCTACTGAAGACAGCAGCCAGATGTTGTTGGGGTTTTTGGGGCAGTGGGAAAAGGGCTTTAGGGAGGTTAGTTGTTGTATTTTGGTTTATTTTATTTTGTCAGGTTCAACTGGTGGCTTCTGAGGACAGATTTGTTTTGTTGGCCTTGGTTCACACTGAAGTCTGACCTGGCTCCCAGTATGTTAATCTCTAAATAAAACTAAAACGTTTCATTCTCAGTGATCCATCTCTCTGCTTGGGAAATGTTGTGTCTTGGTCACCCCGAGACGAGGGCATAACAATTCCATTCCCCAAATGATGGATGATCTAAAACTTGACATGAACTTATATTTAGTTTGTTGTTTGGAGTTAACTAATATTTTTGTGTGCGCCACTCTGTGTTTGCGAGTAATGGAGAAATAGTTTACTGTGGTGGATTAGTGAATGTAAACTGCTAATCAGTCGATTAAATGAGTCGAGCCTGATGTGCTCCTGCTTGGTTGGAGCAAAAACCTGCAGACCTTTATGGAATAGTTTGGACATGCCTCATGAGCAAAACCCAACAATCCTCCAAACAATCCCACATAAGTCGTGGCCACGACCCACAAATAAATAAAGTAACGGCCGCAGTTTTAAACACGTGAAACGTCGCAGTTTGGTTAGGTTTGGCACCAACACTACTTACTTATGTTTGGGAAAACATTGTGGTTTAGATTAAAACTATTTGTCACGTTACAACTTCCGTTTGTTACCTAAAGTTAAAATAACTCAACTTTGACTTTTATTTTCAAACGAGACATGAACAGCAGTCTGCTGGTTCAAAGTCATGTTTGTCTGACCCGTACACCACCACCTCTCCCGCCCGCCCTAAATGGGCTTTCACGGTCTTAATACTACGTTACACGACTTCCTACTTTGCTCCCGTCATAATTACTACAGCCACTAGAGGGCGCCGCCTAAAAATAAACATAAACATGGGTCGTAATAAGCTGCTTCTACAAACCAGTGTTTCGGGAGAGGACAGTCTCGCAAAATCAGGTGATCAGGCCTCGTGATCTGCAGTTTATTTTTAAGTTAAAAGTTTGTGAAATGACTTACAAAAGCAAAATTATTCCTCATGTTTTGGTGCCCCTTCAGCTGGTGGCACTCTCAGATACCACCTACTGTGCCTCCCCTGCCTGACACAGCCTGACATCAAACATATTCAGAGGAAGTAACAGCGCCGGTGTTCATCTTTTCTGAGGCAGGCGGTGGAGTAAATGATGTGTATGTGTGTGTGTGTGTGTGCAGTCCTCTCCGGCCCGCGGACACATAACTCTCGTGCCCTCCGCTTGAACAAATGTGCTGACGAAGCAGCAGGGAAGTTTCCGAGCTCCTGATGTCTCCCCCCCCCCCAGCCACCTCCACCTCCACCTCCCAACACACACTCCCTCTCTT
>JAOVVB010269397.1:0-18299 GCA_028570985.1 Heterobranchus longifilis | reverse complement strand
GTAGTTGCCAATTATGTTTTTGTTTATCAACTTTTCATATGATTTGTGTGCAAAAATCGTAATTAGTAAAGTAACTACAGCAGCAACTAATGCTGTCAGATACACACAACATTTCCCTCTAAATATGGAGTAGAAGTATAAAGTGGCAGGGAAAGAGTGCTTACTGAAGTACCTCAGATTTGTACTTAAGTACAGTACTTGAGTAGATGTTACCACCCACCACTATATGCTACTGTATGATTCAGCAGCTTTGAAAATAAAACTTTCTGTGCATCTCTACACACATACTGTACACGATAAGCTGTGATGCTGTAACTCTCCTGTATTAACTGAAGGACATGTTGTGTCTGGTGAGCAGCAGCAGCATGTGATGCTATAGGTGCTCTATCTGTCCCAAGCACCTCAGAAGGCAGTAAAGCTGACACCTCGCACAGAAACAGTTCGGCAACCTGTCAAAGCAGTTCTGTCATATTTATGCTGTTTGAAATAGAAAAGAGATGTCACCTGCCAACATGTCCTAAAAATATAGCAATACCCAGTGAGCTGGAATTATCACTGAGACATTTTAAATATAGCATAAGAGGCTATACAAATTAGGCTAATTAAATGCAGTGAAATACTTCTACTGTATTTCATGTTGCTGAGATAGGAATGCACAGACACATCAATGATAATATAATAAATGAAATATTACAGGCTTAGCTCTAACAAATAGCCAGACTACAGAGATAATTCTTGAGTATTTTCACTAGGATTAATTATCCATCTGTTCTGAGGAATTCTGGGAATATTCAAGGTGGAAACTTTTCATGGGAATTAACAGGAATTTATGGGGAACTTATGGAAAATAATTGGAAATAACAGGGATAATAAAGTGGAAATATAGGGGTTATCTGCTCAGGCTGTATTTAACAGGTCATAGGCAGATAGAAACTAAGCTTTTACCATCTCATAAAATCTATTAATTTGTCAAATGCATACAATATGAAATGTGCCATGTGGTGAGTTCGCTCGCAAGTTAACTAATGAAGAAAGGTACTTTGAAAATGCAAGCCAACAGTGTGGGCTGTGTGCAAACTCAGGGTTTAAAGTGAACAACTAATTTATAAAAAGAAAAGCTTTACAATAAATAGATTCATTAAAACTCCTCAATTATCTCAATCAAGGTACAGCCCACATGGTAGCAGCAGGTTAGCAAAAACTAGCAGAATATAAACTGATCTTTGCTTTGGGCTACTATCTGCTGGCTGACTGGAATATCGTATTAATATAAAACATATTCATTCCAGTAATATAATCAAAACGTACATGAAAGCATGTAGTCATTTGTTTCAGACAGTGCAGCGGTGTGAGCTGCATATGTAAAGGAAGAATGCACTGCATGCCAAGTGTTTCATTTTAATGGGATGGAAGAGTGTGCTGATGAATGCAGTGGATGGTTACAATTCAATTAAAAGGGCACACTTTTAACCAAAACATACCATAAGACCTAGTATTGCTTTTTAAGTTTAAAAATATGTTTTTAAAAGTAAGTTTTAATATGCAAAAATTGTGCAAAAATTCCCCAAATTCCAGAGCTTAACTTCCCTTGGAAATTTTCTGGAAATCTTCTGACCCTTCGGCAACCCGAGTTCTGAGTGAGTTAAGACTCTTTTGAAACTGAAAAGCACAGCCTTTTAAGCTGCTCCACTCAAACCAGCAGAAAACACATGCCTTCTGGAATCATTTCAATTGCCGTGAGGATGTTTTGCTGTGAATATTTAAAGCTGAGTGTTGTGGCAGCCGAAATCATATATATATGTATTATTCTAAGCTGTTGCTGCAGTCTCTTAAATCTCTTTCTGTAGTCATTGCTCAACCCATAACTCTGTTTTCCTCTTATCAGCAGGTGTCAAGGATTGTCACTTCAGAAACACAGCTGTTAAATGTCGGGATGGCCTGAGGTATAGGGTATAGTCAGCTTGAAACTTTTCGGTCTTCCTTTTTAAACAACTGTCACAGAGTTGCATTAGTCCAAGAAGAAATACCGACCTAATGCAGTAGATCAGATTAACGCGCAACCAGCCCCAAACTGAACTGACTTTTTAAGATGTTGCCGTAATGAATAATTTGAGATATTCAAATTTCACTCTTAAGGGTTTTGAAATGATCTCAAGAACTGATGATGAACACTGATATGGGGGGAACAGAGATTTAACAGAAAATATGAAATTCAGGACAGCAAAACCCGAGAACTCTTTTGATCACCTCTCCTTCTATTTCACACATTAACACAGTTGTGTGTGTGGAAAAACTGGCCATCCTAGCTGTTAGTGTGAGGCTCAGATTACAGACAGAAACAGTGTTTAGAGAAGAAGTCACCTGAATGAGAGCCAAAAAAGAGACAAACACTGAGAGCGAGAGAGATAGACAGATGAGAGTCTGTTTTGTGCTCCTGCTTTGTCTAAAATAACATTTTATATATGTACGTGTGTGAGGATGTGTGTGTTTATGATTGCCTATTTGTGTGTTTGTTTTGTGTATAGTGTGTGTGCCCATGAAACTTGCATCTTTACATGTTTTCCTGCACACACATATCTTTTTTTAATCCTCTCATACTGAAGCCTTGGTGTGGAGAACGGACTATAATTATAAATTTGCAGTCATTATAATTATACATTATTAATTTCTAATTATGCAGCATGTGACACAATGATAAATGTTTGACTATAAAAAGAGGTTCCTCGTGTCTGCTGAAACAAAAGGTGAGTGTACACAAATGTCAATTAATTATGTACAAAAGTTGCTGCCCGAGTCTCTTTTCTTTTTGAACACTGGTGTTCTGAATACACCTCTGGCAACAACTCTAGTGTGAGATTTTCACTTCAGTCTTCAAAAATACAGTAGAACACTTTAACTGGGACAAAATCTGGTAAAAATCATGTCATATGCATTGGGTCTAAATTAAACTGGGGCGCACTGTGACACTGCTGCCTCTCAGGTGGCTACCGTAGATTATTTTTACACCCGCGGAGTCGTTTTCTGGAGTGCCAGGACAAATTCTCCTCATCTCGCCCCTCCCTCAAACCCTCTTTTTCTTCTTCCCCTCCCACTGCTCTTTCTCTACCGCCCACCTCCTTAAACTCTTCCCTCGTTTTTCCTCTCACCTCCATCTCTTACGCTCCCATATTCATTTTCTCCTCTTTTACCGAGTTATCTAACTTAATGTCTTCGAAATGAATGCATTACCTTTGTATGCACCTCAACTATAGCTTTCACATATTCCCCTAAAGCCTTTCCGCCTCATCCCCTCGCTCCTCAATCTATCTTAGTCAAGTAGAACAATGTCCTATTCTCAGCATTGCAACTATTTCCTCATATTCTCCTCATGCAATATGCCCTCTCCATCTTTATGTTGTTTCTTTTCCATGCCTCCAGCTGTGTCAAAGGGTTCGCCTTTGCCTCCCACTTTCTTACTCATTCTTTTCTCGATATATACAGTATATATATACACTCACACTTCTTCTACCTGTTTCTATCTCCTGCCTAACCTCAATTCCCAAAGCTCTCGCTGTTTTCCCCACGCTCTTTAAATCTCTCTCCCATGCCGCTGCCACTCCCTCAGTCTCTCTCCTTTTGAAAAACCACAGCCCACTCCCAGTTAGGCGAGGAGAGGTTCAGGATATTTAAGATGATTGTTCCCTCATGAATCAGAATTATATTCTTACAATACACAATCAGAATAGAAGCAATCACTTTCCATCACCTTTTATGAGCAAGAATTGTGTCCAGTTCTTAACACTTGGGTCCAGCTGGTGCTTGTTCTTCAATAAAAGTTTGGCAAACAAACATGTTAACAATCTGGGGTAAAACTTTCACATTCATATTTAACAATGAAGTGAAAAAATCTTGAAAAAATTTTAATCTTCACATTTTCACATTCCACCCCAACAGAGTTTCATTGAATATCTTGTAATGTGTTGAAACATTTTGTCCACGGCCGAAAGGTGCAGATATTTCTAAGTTAGTGAACCTTGCTCTTAGAATATCTTTATTACAGACACATATATTATATTATAATATTGTATATGTTCCCAAATCAATAATGAACCATCATGCTCATTTCAATCTAGATTGTATCAATCCACTGTAGTTACCGGTGTTACACAGTGTATAAAATATGAAATATTTTTTACAGTCTATGGTTCAGGCATACAGCATTACTTGCCCACTGCCCCCACTGTCGTTTTACTTTTTTTATTTTATAGAAATAAAACCCATTTTGTTCATTTTCACATATCAGCACCCACGTTCATCAAATAAAAAAACTCCAACTTGTAAAATACTAAGGGTGTTATCAATACTTGTTTTGGACAACGGACGCTACAGTTCTAAACTGAAAGTGTCGGCTCAGCAGTAGCAGGAGTCAGATTTCACTCATCACGTGGCGAGACGCTGACCCTGGCAGAGGATTTGGTGTGAAAATCAAAAACTAAAACACCTATTTGACAATATTTCTGATTTAAATCCAATGGTAATAGGAAACCTGATAACGTTAATGAGGCAATCTGTGAACTTTGAAGGTGGCAGCATCTGGAGGAAACATTCGTCTAGAGTGGACTCGATCAGCTCCGGCGGCCGATTGCAGCCGGAACGCGGCGCAGCTGTGACCGGCTCCGCAGCGAAAGCTCGACCAGAAAAGCCAAAGTAAGGGCTCTACAGATACTGAGCGTCATCAACAAATATCTTTTCTTGTAAAATGTCCGGTGTAATCAGTAACAGCGGTGTTGTCACAAGTTAATTAACACAAGTTGTTTGTTAATGGGAAAACGTCCTCACTGTGCCATCCCTACTGTAGAGTTGTGGATCTATACACAGTCTGTAACACTGTAAGCTTTACAGACAGAGACATTTCAACTTCTAGATCCATCTTCATGACTGGATTATTGCATATTTTTGTTTTGCTATTGAATTATTTATTGGTTACAAGTCGAGTCTTTATATTTGTGTTTTGGACTGTTTAATCAGAATTTGCCCTAATTTTTGTCAAACGTTTCCAATTGTCCACCTTCCCTGCCTGTCCATCCGTACATTCCTTCATGAGGGGGTCTGAGCCAGAGTCTTCACGCTGCGTCCCACCCTACATTTTTAATTTTTCCTTATCATCCAGCTGCCACTGATACTCCATGTAGGTCAATAAAGAGGGCATGCACTCACACAAACACCCACACCCTCTCTCTTTCTCTCTCTCTCGCAGACGCACACGCACACGCACACACACACACACACACACGCACTAAAAGACATGATGACAAATTGTATCAACAAAAGAATACTGTATGCAGCCCCCACACGCATACAATTATACAGCAGTGCACTCATTAAACAGCCATGCTTAGTATCTGTGTCAGATACTGAGGTCTTAGTTTGTGGTTGTGCTTTACTGCACTACATTCTAAAGGACTTTTACTTTTCTGAATCTGTACATCCATGTACGTGAAGGAAGGGGGGGGGATTTAAGAAAGCACCACAGAGTTGAGAAGTCTCGTCCCTGCTGCTTCTCTCTCCTTTAACGGTCTAACAAGAACTTTGCAGCCACCAAACTAAATCCCAGAGAAAAGCTTGACAAAAGCCTTCGCTTGGTAAACCTAAACCTTGCACACACACACAAGCAGTCACGCACATGCACACACGCACACACGCACGCACACACACACACACAGATTAATAAATCTCATCTAGATCGCACAGCTCTGATGGACTAGGTTGACAGAAGGGGTCTGGGGCCTGCCACGGCAAGCAAAGCACTTTGCCCCTCTCTCATTCGATTTATCCCCACCGCTCCTTTTGCTACTCTCTTCTTTATCTGCCTCTGTCTTCCTATTTGATCTCTTCGTGATTCATTAGAAGCTGGTGTGGAAGAAAGGCTGTTAATTGTTCTGATAAGGGTAAAACTGAAGGAGACACATGGATCAAAGGAGGATACAGTTTGATATTTTTGATCACAGACACACTGCTGTGTTCTTTTAATTGAACTAGCCGGCTCCATGTAGTAGAGGGTTGTGAGAGTAATGTTGAACAGCGTATAGTTGGATTTGTAGCTACATCAAAACACAACAAGAGCTCCACAAAAATACTGTGTGTGTATAAAATTATGGCATTCACTGAATTTTGCTGTAACATTTTAAGCTGGGCAGACACTGTGCTTTGTTATTCATCTCCACGTTTTAATTGGCAACAAACAGAACCTTTTACGCTCACTGTACGGATCAATGGAATGGCCACAACATGCACCCCCCGGTTCTGTCCATTGACACTTCCAATTAAGTGTATTCAAACAAGACAACCTCAACTATGTTGACAAAAAGAGAAAAAGGCAGTGTCCTTTGTGCAGTTCGACTCAGAAGAAAAAGACAAATATGGAGCTGCGGATAGCTGGAAGATGAAGACAATGTGATGTCTGCTCTGCAGCAAAGTTCAGTTTTATATTACAGCAGTCTCAAGACACTTTTACCACAACATGTACACGACTGCTCCAATAACATTAAAACAGCTGACCTGACAAAAATCCATCCAATTGTCTGAGAGCCAGACTATTGATGATTCAGGCAATTAATCAGACGACAACCAATCTGGCAGAAATTTGGCCCAGTTCTAGAATTAGTCGGGGAGACCAATTTGGGGTAAAAATTGGATCCATACAATGTCTGCTGGCTTTATTAGTTGATTTAGACAGTCTCTTACTTGAGAGACACTATGGTAAAGTGTGGGTGTTGCTACACTTAAACAGATGTCAATGATATTCGGTCGAAAGTTGGCTCAAGCCACTCAGTAAACACTCAGTAAACAGCTCTCCTTATCTCTCAAACACAAACACATTCAGTGTTGTTAATGTGCATAAAACATCGTAATGAAACGGATTACCTTAAATGGAAGGGACTTTTCACTGCAGGGGCTAATGGGCAGAGACTGGAGACTGCTGGCAGGACTTGTCTCTGTGCTCTGCAAAAGACAAAAACATAAATATAAATATAAGATGAGGTTTGGAATATACATTGTAAGTGCTGCTGATAAAAAAAAGTGCACACAATGATTTTTACAGGATCAGTCTCAAGTTATCCTCGCCCGTTTGTAACAAAATTAAGGCATCTGCAAGTATTTTCGCTAATTCTTGCAACATAATTTTGTTGTGCAGTAATATTGGCAAAAACATTCCACAAAGAAGCCTGACTTCTCATTCACTAAGAAGGTAGAGAGAGGTATAATAGTTCTATCAAGATAAGTGCTTATTTAAGTTTCAGCATCCTACAACCGTAGTGTAGCAGTCATTTTCTACAGAATATCTGCAGGAAATGACTTCTAGTCTCTTAATCTAGATTTGAAGCACCTTTGGTTTCTAAAATTGTTTTCAGAGAACTTGCCTGTATAAATACAACTTTTTTTCACCTGGTTGCTTACATAATCGCTGTGTTTTCCAACGACAGCTGTGATCAGACACATTTTGGCTCTGTTCCTCGACACAGGTGTCTAGTGGGCAGAGAGCAGGGGCAGCTAGAGGGGGTTCCAAAACACACACACACACGCACATGCATATGCACACGCACACAGTGTGCATACATTCATGTGACAAAGGGTGCACGCGCTGTCACATGCAGACATGCACATGGACGCACACACTCCTTAAAGAGAGCAGACACTGGTCTAAATGTCACCTGAGAGGGCTTATTATAGGACAGATGGTAAAGCTGGAGAAGATTAAGTCATGTCTGCAGGCCGGACTGCTGATATTAATGTAATGCTGCATGGTAAGGACATGACAGCACACACAAGGAGGATATGACACGATACATGACGAAGACGTGACAAGGAACAGGGAAAGGTAAAGTGCAGAATGAGTTAACTACATCTTCCACACACTTTTTTGATGAGGTATATTTCTTGCCATCTGCTGCCCTCTTGCCGATTTATATGCAAGCCAACACCTCTGTTGTTCAAGCAAGATGACGATACTTACAATCAAAACACCTTAAAAAGCTGCTTTTGAAGCTAAAGTCCTGATTTTGTTTATGCAGATTTTTGGCCTAGTTTCAGGTTTTGAAGGTAGCTCTGACAAACATCAGAGCCCAAATCTTTGCACAGCATAAACTTGATGGTTTATTGGTTTGGCTGACCTTTTAAAGAAGCATACCTCCCTATCAGAATTATAGGTGCGCTGTGGCGTCAGGCCCTCAATGTGTCATCGGTGATCAATGCCTTTCCCCATGTGGAGAGACAGGCGCACACTCAGTGACACCCAAACACTCTGCCTCTCTCTCTTTTCTCTCAAACACATTCTCTTTAAGGTCACCCCTGTCCCACAGGCCTAAACACACAACTGTCCCCACAATTAGATGTGGTTCAGTAAAAAGTCTTTCAGATTTGAGAATGGGGAAAGCTGCCTGGGAGCCCTGGATTTAATGACTTGCACTACCCAGAAACTAAATGTCGAAAGATGATGAATGGCCTAAGAAAGGAAAGCAGGTTTTGTAGTTTGATACACCCCTTTAATCACATTCACACATCAGTTAAATCAAGAAATGAAAACCTTCAAATAACTCAATGCATTCATGCCCACTCTCTCTTATTGACATTTGGATTTTTTATCAGAAGGCAGCACAATTAACAACATACTGTCATGCAATTTACTTATTTTTTACATTTTCTTTTTTGACCCTGGGCTTCGGGAGTTCTTGTGTTGAACTAAAGAAATGGCTCTGCGTCTTTCAAAGAGCTGATGTAACGATAGCTGCACAGATGAATGCCACTGCTTAAATGTAACGAACAACAGCATTTTCAACCACATTATATCATACCGACAGCTATCCTTGTAACAACACTATGCTGCTGAAAAGATCTGGTGGAGGCAGCAAGAATAAACTGCTGCCACAAGTCAAGCAGCTGCCTCAGGGGTAAGAGTCAGTGGGACGGACAGAGAGGCTGCAGAGGCACAAGCTAACAGGGCCATGTGGTGCATGTGTGGATATTGCACAACCATGCCCACAAAGACTGTGTGAGTATATGCTGTAACAAATAGGACCATCATAGTTTTGCTAGAATCCATGGCTGACATTTACAAATGGGGATCATTGTGTTAGGCAACATTAATGCACACATGGACAGTATAGGCTTGTCAGTAGTCAGTGTTGGGACATACACCAATTACGTTATACTTGCCCACTGCCCCCACCGCTTGCTTTTTAAAAAATATATAAATAAAACCCATTTAGGTTATTGCTCCCACCTTGTGTCTGCTGCACCATACAGCAGCAGCACAGAGGAGTAAGATTTCACTTTCACAACAAGACGTTGGGGGGGGGGAGTCAGTGTCAAAGTGCAAAAGCAAAAGTGAAGAATCAGGTAGTTTATACCATAATCTTTATCATTTATAATAGATTATCAGTGTGTTTTCTTGCAAGACTCACCCGCTCTGCAGCTCAGATAGACTGTTCCGTACAGATGCCGTTTTTTCGCAGATTACTGAATAAATGCTATTGTTGTTTATTGTTTATTTACTACTGTGTCATGAATAAAATTTAGATGCATGTCATCTTCAGTTCCCCCACTTTCATTCCCGACCAAGCAAGAGACATCTACGCCATTTGTTTCTGTGGAGATTTCAGTAAGTTCAGCGCTTAATGAGGGGAGATCACTAGAGCAGCAAAGGTGTTCATTTTGACTTAATTTATGTTTTTACAGAACTGTAGTCTGTATGAACTTATTATTAAGTTGTCACAAGTTGTTAAATATATTACATTTTGTTGAATACATGCTTTGAAATGGGTGTTGTTAACGTCAATTAGGTCTGCAGCGAGTCTGTCATCACAGCCGCTGTTTGAAGTTAACGTTAATTACATCAATTTGACGTTTTCATTTTACATTTTGTGAAGCGCGCAGCACCGAGGGTCACTCCTGCCTCACATCTGAACCCGAGTTGGGCCGTGGAGCGACCGGAGCACACCCACCCATGATCATGTCCATGGTGCGTTTACATTTGCATGTCATGTGTAATGGTACGCATTCTTCTATGCTTTGTGTAGGATTTATGTCCTAACCTTTTTTGGGGTCATTTTTACGCCGTTATTACAGACAGTAGAGAGAGAGAGGAAATTAGAGAGAGAGAGAGATGCAACAAAACTTTAACCGGTCCAACTTTAACTGGGGACGGTGTGGTTCGTGGTTCTCAGCTCCTTGTCTTCACCTTTTGACATCAACAGAGAAACTGGCATGTTATATTACTTTTTTTTATCAATTTATTCCCTACATCCAGGTCTTCTTGCTGACAGTTGTTGCTACATTAGGCTTCTTTATCCATAAAGCTGGCTAACATAACTGAACTTATGCATTAAAAATGTTCTCTCGTTTGCGGTCTCAGTTGGCAACAACACTTAAAAATGTAATTAAAAAGCAAAATGTGCAGTCTAGCTTAAGGCATAATAAATTGTACCATTACAATCTGCGTAATGTATAAGGATGGCTACCTTTCTCTCAGCAATGTTTCTACCAAAACTGCTGCACAATCCTGACTGTTTACTGATTGATGCTATTATATTTGTGGGAAACATAAAAGTTGAATCATGAATATCAACTTTGCAATTTGTATTTTTTTTTTTAATTAAGTTGTTCAATTACATTTTAAGACAGATCGAGACAAACTAGGAGATAATTAGATAAATATTTGGACTTTTGGACTTGAGCGTCTGGCTTTATAACTGTTAGTTTACACGGCATGAGTCATTATTATAATTTTTGCCTCTTTGAAAGCATCTCCTGGCCTTTTCAGTTGTTTTGAGGATGACGGGAATGGAACTGTGCTGTGTTATGTGTGACATATAAAGCTGACCATTGTTTTGACTGACATTAGAGAGAAGAGAAGATAAGTTAAGGTTAACAAAAGAAAAGAACAGAAGATCGGGGCTCAATAAAGGTCAAGCAAATAAAATGCAAAGCATACAGACATGCACAGAGTCACCCTCCCCTTGCTGCAGAATGCATTACATCTGTTGATGGAGGGTAACAAAATTTGCAAGTTAATGACACAACAGAGCAAGCAAAGAGGGCAAAGTATCCCCTTTCATATTCATGTTCTGCTGCCGTGTACCCTCTCTCTATCTCCATCTCTCTCTTGCACTCCCTTCAGTCTCTCCATCACCCCTCTAGTTTATGTCTCTATCCACTAATTATTATCTTAGCATTTCCATGTCTCTCTCACAGTGGTCCTGGGAGGAAAAAAACAGAGAGATGAAAAGTGAAGAGAAAGGGAGAAAGCCACATATGCCTCTGTGGACTGTAATTCACAGAGAGGTCCTCACAGCTAGCTTTGATCTTAGTTTAGAGGTACTAATGGTGGGGTATTAGGGAATGTCTGGTCACCCTTTTATATGTATTTTTGTGTATTTGTATTTATGAGTGTGGGTCTGTATAATATTTCTCTATTTGTTAAGGGTCAGTCACCCATGTAGATTACAAGAAAACAGCAGCCAGACATTGCTAATGAATGTTCTTTCTGCTCAACTTCCAGAGCATATGGTATTCCTAACATCTCTCTTTATATGTAAATGTATCATACAGTTTGAAAACATAGTGACAAATGGTATTAGTGAATAATAGGAGCACTTTCATTCCAAAACAAAACAAACACAATGTATTAAGCGCCACCAAACTTTAACTTCTAAATACGTAGTTATACTGAAGCTGTGCTTGCACAACTTTGAAAAACTTGTACGGTTGTTTAGGCCTCAGCCATTTTCCAAAAGAGTATAATTATCCTTCTGGCCTGGCGTGAACTCCAACTAAATGGAATTTACAATCAGCGGTTGATTGTATGTTTTATCATTATGACTGAGAATGTGCCCCAAGTCAAGCTCTCTGCAAATTGCAATTACCCCAAATAAAACATGCAAATCATTTTACAACAATTTTATGTTCTTCAAAAAAAAATCTCAATAAATGATCAAATGTTAATGTTCTACAAGTTTAAAAGCTAGGATATTATTTTATTCTATTTACATTCTGGTGTAAAATAGTCCCACAGTAAAAAAAAAAATATTGCATGACTGCACAGGGCCATCACTATGGCTCCCTGGCTTTTACAGTTAAACCTTGTGCAGCTATTTCAACGTGTCAGTGCTTTACTAAGTGACCATTACAGCTAATCACATCTATAATGGTGTGGATGTAATTTCACTGGTTTCCCCGACATTCACACTGAGATGGTCTCATAGCCTGAGGTAAAAACTTTAGTTTTAAGCAGGCTAAAGCATTTAAAGAGCAGAGTGATACAGGAGGATTAATGTGTGGAGTGTGTGTGTGTGTGTGTGCATAGAAAGAATACGGTGGCAAACGCTCAAATAAGCCTCCCAGCTTCCTCCTTCAAATGCAGAATCTGATTAAATTAACAAAAGAAAAGTGATTACAGAGACTTTTTAAAGGCGGAAAAGCATCCACTTTGAGATTATGTCCAAAGCCGCTCTGCTGTTCTGTATGCCGTCACTGTGTTTTGCAGGTAACCTGGAACTGCTCCCTCCATCAGCCCCCGATGCCCTGTCAAGCTCCACCCACACTCCCTCTCTCCCCGCCACTGCAGCCTGTGTCAGCAGTTTTGTTACAAGCCACCATCTTCTGTTCCTTTGATAGCCTTTGGTTTACTTTATTTGCAATAAACTTTGTTTTGCAAGTTATTAGTTGTTGTGTCACTCCCATACTGCTTCCTCTGAGTCAGAGTCGTAACAGAGATGATTTCATGAGGATGAAATAGAGCTGATTAAAACAGGGAGTCAAGAATTTGTCAGTGGAGCATTGCACTGTTTTGGTTTGAAATGCCAATTGCTTCATATTATTTGCTAACCCCTTACCCTTACTGGTTTAAAACAATTGAATGCATTCATAACTTGATCAGAAAAGGGTCTGTCGGTACAGTAGAGGTAGAATAACAATGAATTTCAGCTTCTCAATTGTTATTTTGTGACAGTCAGTGTCTTCATCTGAGTATAAACCATGATAAGAAGAGTCTGTATGCTTTAGTCTGTGTGTGTGTGTGTGTGTGTGCGTGCGTGCGTGCGTGTGTGTGTGCGTATCCCACCTCCTGTAGTGTCCGTCTCAGTCTTAAAAGCAGGGTTTTGACAGCAGTGCAGTCCTGCTGCATCAGTCGGAGTGGCAGGGTCTCTAGCCCCGGAGGTAAGGGCTCATCTTCCCTCCCCAAACCCAGCCCCGAGCTCCAGTCTGCAGGCAGCAGGCTGGTCGGACGGCAGGGCTCCCTGGAGGAGAGGCAAGAGGGAAGGGAAGGGAGAGAAATAAAGAGAGGCAATGAGTCAGTGTGAAAACTTGATCAGACTTCACTGCTCCCCGCAAGCAGCCAGTGGAAAAAAATAGACTGTAAAAAATAGTGGACAGAGCTTCTGGGAATGAAAAGTGAAGCCAATGCGGAAGTGCCGTTAAGTTGCATTCTTTGCTATGGCCAGCAGGAGGTGACACCAGTGGTTGCAAAAAGACCTCCGGTTGTATACAAGTCAATGAGAAAATGAGCCGACTTCTGACTTGATTTATTACCTCAGTAAACTGTTTCATAATGACTTTATGGTCTCAATCTCTAGTTTCAAGTCTTTCAGCATGATGTCCATTTTGTAAATTATGGTCACATTAAGAAGAAAATAGACAACAAAGCAGGAGATGCTTTGGGGCGTGGCTACCGTGTGATTGACAGGTCGCCATGCTAGCGAGAGGCTAGAGGCTTAGCAATGCTAACCGTGGCCCTGTGCACATTTAAATAGATGTGAACTTGTTTTGGGTGTCTGTGGTTTCACAGTGTGTTAATTGAAACATTTTTAGTTGCCTCAAATGTCTTGTTCAGCATTCAATTGTGCTAGCTAGTGTTAGCTGCTAACATAAGGTAAAGTTTGTTGATTTTCAATGGCTCTATGTCACTGCAGCGAACGGCACGAGCGTCCGGAGCTCCCTGCTCTCCTCGCTGTTAAAAATCCACCAGATGACTCGAGTCAGCCAGTTGAAAATCTGTAAACTAAGATATGTCTGCAGTGGTGATACACACGTCTTTCACAGTTTTATTAAAGCTACTATTCAATTCTATTCAATAAATCTTTATTGTCCCCGGACAATTGAGGTTCAACATTAAAAACACAAAACATGGGAGAAACTGTACTGTACATACAACAACAGAAACACTATCAACAACAAGTAACAAGAAACAACAACAAAGACACTAAAAACAAGTTTGAATAAAAAAGTGCAACATTAAAAAGGTAGACTATAGTTGAATAAAGGAGCCCTGAGCTCTGGAGCTCCTGAGCCGAGGGACCCTATACCTCCACCAGAGGGCAGAAGGTGGACCTCCTGGTGCAGGGGGTGGGTGGCCTTTCTGACCAGGTGTCTGTTGTACAGAGCGGAGAGACTAAACTGCCTGGGACACCCCTGTCATCTTAGAGCAGGTGTTGCCCACTCCCCGTAGCTTTGTATTACTCGTCCTCACCTTAAGATTCTCAAACCAGCAGATCAGGACAAAAGTTCAAATTGATTCAATAAAAGATCTATAAAACAGAGTTATAGCCATTTTGTCCACATTAAAAGAGTTTAGCTTTTTTGTGCAGTGGCGGTTGTGTTATCCTCCCATTGCAGTTTGTTGTCAAAGATTGTGCCCAAGTATTAACAATCTCAACTGTGCTATCTGCTACTGAGACTCTGAGATGGAGTAGGTGGGTTTTTTCTAAAAATCAATCAAATTCTACACAAAGTGGCTTGAAAAGACAAGAGAAACAAGAGAGAAGATGAAATAGAAATACAGAAGAGGGATTTCTGCAGAGGGGGAAAACAAACAGGAAACAAAGGTCAGATGGAGTCCAAGACCGGCAACAGAGCAGCTGCTCCACAGGACTCCCTAAGGACTCCATTTTAATGAGCACTTATTTCTATAAGTCTGTTTTAAGATGATTTCAAACCAACAACATGAAGTGACAACAAACTCCCACAAAAACAGACCAAATAAAAGCATACACAAATGCCCGCATGTGCAGAAAACCTACACACTAATGCATTCAGAGATCAAAGAAGCTGAAGCACACAAGTCCATCTTCTAATCCTGCGTCTCCCCATCATTATCAACTCAAAAGGATACTTCACTGTCAAGAGCTTTGATTCATTTGATTCATTATAGCCCATCACAGCTGTTTGATCCTGCCTGTGTGTTTTTTGATGATTCTTAATGTAGTGTTTTGTATTATAGCATGTACACAATTATTCTTTTGCAGAAACAACCCTGTGAATGCATTTGTGCACGCTGTTGATTTTGTGTGCATTTGGCAACGACTGCCAAGCTCTGTGAGTGCGTGTGTGTGCGTGCGTGCGTGCTGCATGGTGCAGGAGATCTCTCAGTTGGAGAGCTGCATATTAAACACCTTTCTAATTATCAAAGCTTTCAATGTTAAGCGCAGCAGACCTCCCAGGCGTTTGACAGATAGAAGGGATGAAATCTCTCCAAAAAAGACAAGTTCATAAGTCGCTGTTTAAGGCCTGATTATTAACAAACCTCCACACCAATGTAACTCTCTATTCCTCCGCACAGCTGTGACACTTGTGTGGTGGTGTGGGGTTGGACTCAGACCAACATGAACACGAACAACAGAGGGAGATCAAACAAGGCACTGTTTTAATTAACTGTCCCATTGGAGAACACAGTGCATTCAGCAGTCAACAGGCCTCGGGAGCAGTGTGTCTTTGCTCTCTGTTCTTTGTCTCACCTTCAACACCTATTTCGTACAGCATAGTACTATAGAGGACAGTTATTGGGAGGAACTTTTAACAGGAGTCAGGGTTGCTCAATGTCATAGCATTCCTCATTTTTCGTTGCCTTCCAGCGAACACTAAAACTGAAGCACCACAACTAAAAAACACTGACCTTATCTATAAAAAAAAAACAGTATCTTCATAGTCATTCATTGCTCAGAGCCCAATGTACTTGTTCTGTCAGTTTGAGAGTTTAACCAGAAGCACATTTTTAACTGCTTACAATGTAAGACTACTTTATATTCCGCCAGACATGAAAACAGTCTGAAAGCAAAGATCAAGCTCTCTTTCGGTTTTGTAGTTTCAACTGTTTCAAAAGAACGATGTGGCTCATGTTTTAATTTGGTCTGTTACATCTTTTGCCTGGGCACTCACTCACATATACAAAATGTCAAATACATTAGGAAAATGAATACAGCAGCTTACGTTATGATAGTTTGTGCATTATGAATGTAATTGCATGGCTGTATGGCTGCTGTTGTGTATAATTTATGTACTATTTGATGATTATGGGGTAGTAATAGATACATTTTGAAAAGCCATTTTCATTTTCTACATGCTCATTTTAGGATTAACATTTAGCCTTGGTTAAGAGTTGTCCATGGATACATTTAGCTCTCTTTTCACACAGCAATATTTATACAAGAACGTTAAGTCTAAGGTGTAGAATTATGCTTAACCTTTCAGAGTCTGGTCTGGCTATGCAATGGGTACAAGTACTTTAGTTACTTAGTAGTATGAAGTAGTTAATGAAGATGGTGGTATGAGTATAATGAAATTCAAAAGCATCAATGAGCAAATAATCTACTGTATTTGACTTTCACTAAAAAAATGCTGATAAGTGAACCTTTAAAAGACAAAATGTGTCCTTGTTGACAGCGATTAAACAGCAATTACAGTCAGGTTTTCAATCAATAAAAATGTGGAGATGAGCCTTACTTGGCCCAGAAAAGATTTTTCAAATGACTGTAACAAAAGCTGGAATTGGTTAGAGAGCCTTCTTCCAAGTTATTTAATTGAGTACCCTTAGCGTAACTATAGTAACAGATTAATGCTGTAAATGCAATGTAAAAAGTAATGTGTGCTTATAACATGGTTAGTAAAAGAAAGCTGATAAAATCAAAAACAGACACGCACATCCCTGGGTGGGTGCTGGATCCAAAAATACCAAAGAAGCAAAAAGGTCCACACACCAGGAGCTCCTGTTCAGATGCTTTATTTAATGTTTGGAGCTCACGCTCTTCATCACCAAGTCTGATGAAGAGAGTAACATAAAACGTCTGAATGGGAGCTCCTGGTGTGCAGACCTCTTTGCTTCTTTCTAGTAAACGAAAGCTGCCATCAAAAAAACTGGAAAAAAACAACTAAATTCAACCAATAGATTAATCAAATGTGTTTATTTTATTTTCCTCTGCCAAGTTGTGATATTTTGACAAAACTGCAGGGACTTTGTATCTCACCTTCTTTATGACATTTTCAAAAGGTGAAGCTGAGAAATACCAATGTCCTGTCTAAAAACTGCAAAGACAACCAGTGAGTTCACAGTCTGCATACTAACAAAAGCAGGAGAGGGGAGGGGATGGCTGTGAAGAGAGAAATGAGGAGTTCTTTATCATCAAGAGACCGTGTTCACTTTGAGTGATGGCCATTTAGGTTCGAGGTGAGAGGAAATTAGATGCCTTTAGGCCCATTGTCCCAGAAAAATCACCAAGTAAACAGTGGCGGGGAGCATTAAGTCAGACAGCAAATTCTCCAGGAAAAATGTTCTTTGAGCATAACAAGACCATATCAGTAAAATATCAATCAACAGAAGCCACACCAAAGACTTCTCACTGTAAAGGTCAGACTGAATTGCTACCTCATTTGCCCTAATACTTTCTTCTTCACTGGTTCTCCATCCCACCCCTCTTTCTTCTTTTCACTATCACCCATTCACCCTTCTCTTTCGATTCATCAATCATCAACCCTCGACTGCTCTGTCCAAGCTCCCCCCTCTCTTACTTTTCTTTGTTCACCTTCCCTTCGCCCTCCCCTCGTCTTCTGTCTACAGCTCTCCCCTCACCCCTCCGTCTCACTAAACTGATGCAATATCAAAGCCTGAGGTGTCCCCCCGGGAAGTCTGCTTAGCACCTCCGACAAATGTCTTTTGAGGACAGGTGAGCTCTCTCTGTCAAGAAACCACTGGTGCTTTTTTTCCCCTCTTAAAGGTTGACTCCATCTGCGTTCTTTTCTGGGTTTTTCAAATTGAAACGCCCACTCTGTCATTAACACAGCGACGCAGGTTACCGCAGTAAGCTAATCAATAAGGTTATGAATAATGTGAACACTAGCACAAGCTGAGTCAACGTTAGCTGTGCTAAGTTTGGAAATAACTGAAATGGTTAGTTGTATGACGTACTTATCCACAGTCAGTGTATTACTCCTGCAGTAGGTCAGCATGTCCCCCAGTTTGGAGAAGCAGACAGGAGTCCCGACACAGAAGCTAAGCA
>JAOVVB010269381.1:0-18301 GCA_028570985.1 Heterobranchus longifilis | reverse complement strand
GGGAGCAAAGCAGGAAGTCATGTAAGGTAGTATTACGACAGAGAAAGACAGCGTAGGGCGGGCGGGAGGGGTGGTGGATGAGTCAAACCATCGGCTGTACTTCCTCCCCCAGAATATATCCCGGATACGGGCGCCGCCATCCTGTCAATCATGATGTTTTACCCTGTTTTTATAGCATCAAATAACTCATTAAAACCAAACTCATCAGGAAAATTAACACCTAAAACAACCATCTCTGGGTAAAAAGTAATTGACATGTAGGCCTACTTTGATTTTTTTCAGTTTGGCTCATGTTCTGTCCACTAACATCAAATCAAATTCTACATCACATGCAGAATCACCCAAAACATGATCCTTTCCTAAACCGAACCAAACTGCGCTCGATTCCCGTTAACCACTCGTTAAAAACTCTGACCTTTTGCGTTTAGGTACGTTAGGACGTGTTGCTCTCATGCCACCAGTGGGGGCACTAATTTAGGAAACGAATTAAGCTGTGTTTAGCTGTGTTGATTTTTTCGTCACCCCTCTGTTAAGGTACCTGGCACACTGATCTCGTACTAAAAGACGGAGACCCCGTCTACATTTTAAGAGTAGATTCCAGAGTAGTGTCTGCAGTGGAAACACAAAACAGATCTAGGGTTTAGGTAGCTACGGTTTATATGGGTTACCAAAGGTACTATAAACCCAGGGGTATTCCCAGGGGGGTGGCCCTAACAGGTGGAAGATATTGGTATCATATGAACCGAGAAGATTTAAGGAATCCACTGGCACCAACAACATCATGCTAGCTTGTCGGGAAGGAGGTTAAATCATGCTGCAAAGTCAGGCTACATTCTGGCGAGGCGAAAACTGCCATGGTAGTTTTCAAAGGTGTCCCTTGACCTCTGACCTCAAGATATCTGAATGAGAATGGGTTCTATACCCACACGTCTCCCCTTTATCGGCATGCCCACTTTATGATAATCCCATGCAGTTTGTGGCAAAGAGCATGCAGTATAAATGTGTCATTCTCACCTATTCTAAAATCGTGTATTTGAATATTTCTGCACACTGAGACAGAGATGTAAAATAATGGTATTCCGACGTGTACGCGCGCACGCACACTTTATGCCCCTGCATAAGTCAGTGCCTCAAAAGTCTGGACACGCCACTGACTATACTGAAAAGTGGAAACGCGACATTAGAAGTTATGAACAGTCGACCTACATGCTCGCATGTGTTGGAGGACTTGTTGTAAATATTATATATACTAACTACTACTACGAGGATTAAATGGCAATAAATAAAAAAGCGTAAAAGAAATCCAAGTGAAGTGATGAAGAACACTGTGACACAGGCTCTGCAGGAAAAAAAACATTTCAATAAAACAGCATTACTGTAAACGTGTTCTATGTACATGTATGATGGCATATGGATGCCATCGCCACCACCTAAGGCATAGGTTTTGATGTGCACGCCATGCTATATTCAGATTAGTGTGACATCATATAAAATGCATTTAGATTTGCTAACCATCTGGAGGCAGGCTGAAACAGGTGTTCCTCCAAAGTGGAGGCGCTCCCTCAACCCAAATCTCTGCATCGATGAGAAAACACATCAATAGTGAACAGCACATATAGCGGTGCAACAATCTGAAAATCTCACACGCAGAAATAATCCATCCACATGCCTCGTCTTAAACATGCACTCCTACTGAAATATTATTGGGTTTTTTTTGTCTTTCTTTCTGAATGGGAATATTTCTCGTTCTGCCACAGTATATTTGCTCCTTCCTCATTTTGAGAATTATCTCACAGTAAAAAAAAAAAAAAAGATCAACGCCAAAAGACACCCACATTTGAAATAAATAATAAATTCAAGTCGTACAGTTATTTTAGCTGAGTGAAGCTCAGTTTGCCTCCCAGGGTGTCGATATTCATATGTCAGATGATGAACGCCACCAAAGCCATCACGGATGAGGCGGCGCAGACAGACAGGGGCAAAGTGCTGTGGGTAAGAAGAAGAAGGAACAGCTTTCCTGGGAGCGCTGACGGTATATGGGCCTTCTGTAAAACAGTGGCACAAAGGAAGGAAGAACTCTTTTTTTTTTTTTTGTTTTAGACCATATGCTCCTGTTCCGCACAGGAGCTCGCCTGAATGGGATATGAGGTCCAGAGACACTGCTGGTCCAAGCAGAGCAGGTGTGCTGCCGAGGCTTTCAATCACACACACACACACACACACACACATAGATATATACTGCTGTTTACACTCTGAGTCATAACGCAACAACTCTCGATGTAGCAGCTGCCCAGATTGGCCATCTCGAGCTAGGACGCCGCATACTTACACTGTTAAGCAATTTTCGGTCAGTAAAATGAAAGTTTTATGACTATGAGTGTATGAGACAACATCGCTGCAGAAATACAAGGTGGCTGTCAGTACTGCTGCTTTCAGCTGCAGTGGTAAGCAATATGGTCCACGCAATAACTGCGGGGCCTGATGATAGTCCAGCACTTCTCATGCAACTTTTTGTCTTTAATGTTCATGGTCCCCAGACTGTTGGTCTGTCTTACTATGTGAACCCTGCCTGGATGAAGCCTTACTTCAACTCCTCTGAGCTATCAACCTACATGCTGAAAATGACAAGTTTTGAAGATTTGGATTATGCAATAAGGCAGGCCTGCTCTGTTCTTTCAGTGAATGATTGTTAAGACTACAAATAATATGTTTACAACATTTTTGTGGAGAAGTTACACCGAAATGGGTTCCCTCCTGACACTATTTTTCAGAGGCCCCGTCGGGGCGTAGCGACGCCCAGGACGATTGCGATTGGTTTAAGGAAATACAAACAGGCCAGGGAGTTTTTTTTCACTATCCAGTAGTGAAACTGCATTCAATCCAGACTTTCCCCCAGCAGAGCTGTGGAGATAAGTCTGGCTCAGCGAGACTAAACGAATACAAACAAACCAGAGCATTTTTTTCCTCCTATCCCAGAGTGAAAACGCACTGTAGCACTGACACAGCGCTGTGGAGATAGGTGTGGCTGTACGAGACCACAGATACATTTGTGAACTTGGGGGTGATTCAACTCTTGCAGCACTAACCATTAACCCATTACTCCTCCATGCTTCTCATCTTCCCTTGCTACTACAACTCCTTATTTGTCGTCACACACACGTCTGTGCAAGGGGCTCTGATGTGATTTTACGAGTAAACAGAAATTTCAATAGCCTTGCACCTGCTCTCTAGTAAATGGTACTATAAAACAGCTGGGGATGTAAAACTTTATTTCCACATCCCCATGACCACAGCTTGCCAGGCATCTCTGCTTAATTCTTTGTCACTTCTCTGATTGAAAGCCCGAGCCAACACGCAGGCTCGCAAAAATCACCCTGCCATCTCTCCTTCCTGGCACCCACGGCTGCGTGGCACTGCCCCAAACACATGGTTTTAATAGCCCTTCCTTGCTCACTCCCTTTTTTGATTCACTTGTTTTGTATTTCTGTTTCAGCGCACATGTACATTCACACGCAGTAACCCCATATCAAGACATTTCTTAACAGAAACATAACTTTAAGACCGTCTTGTCACGGAGACGTGATGGATTCCCACTCTGCATGCATCCGCTCCTTGCGGCATGTGGCATTGATTGCACTATTCTGATCCCACTGTCAGCCAAGCAGTCCCTCAAGGTTAGGCGGTAATGTATCACTCATGGCCTCAGGCTCATCTACTGTTTCCACTGCACATCCCCCCCCGCCCCCGGCCAGAGGGATCGTGTATGGTTTTCATTAGGAGAAATACTGCCAAAGAGCAATCATTCTCTTCGGTTTCCTCAGTATTGACCAGTGTACTGTATGGACTAACTGCATCTGGTTCCCTGCAGGATCTGATATTGCATACAGAGTTACAGCAGATAAACAGAAATGCAATCCAAAGTTCAGAGTCAGTAACTGAATTATTGCAAAAGTACAATCAGTTCCCCTTTTTTTAATACATTAAAAAAAATGCATTCATCTCTATTCTCTCTACACTGATTTACCAGCCTGGGATTCATGAATATGCACTTTGATAAATAGCAGAAAGATCAGATTAAAAATTCACATGTAGTAGCCTTGATTTCGGAAAGATTTTGTGTTGCGTCAGGCAGTGTAATGCGTTGATGAGGGAAAGTGTTTTGTTAGTTGGTGTGTTTGTGTGATCAGTGCTTCAGAAGCTGTGTGATCTTCAAACAACCAACCGTGACCACGAGTAGCGGATAATCCCCATCATGTGACCATGGAGCAATCTGAGTGAAACATGAATGAATGAAGACCAGTAATTAAAGCAGCGGATCTTCTCCATCAAAAGAAAGCCGGGATGAGATGGCTGTTCTTGAGTCATGCTGGCTGCTTTAATCTAACTCTCTAATTAGGCACCAGAAGAGCAAACGGAGAGAAAGAAGAAGAAAAAAATAAAAAGCTTTGTTTTCCGAAATGACTCAAACATGGAGATCCGTCTTCATCTGGCTGCAATAACTGCACGTTGTAGTAGATTGTGTCTGACACGAACAACAATTACACAGTGTGTTTGGTTCTCTGGCTGAGGAAAGTTTTCACACAAAGACTCAACAGGCGCTGCCAAATACTGTCAGCTGGCTAGTTTCCAATGAGAAACACACACACACACACGCATGCACGCAAGCATGCACACACGCACGCACGCACACACACAATAGCATCCACTGCCCTCCTATAATGTATCACCTGGATGCTGGGCAGTGGCCAGCAAAAGCCCCCTGCTGGGACAAGGGATTAAGGTTTTTAAAACAACCCCCTATGGCCAAAAGCCTCCTAATGGGACAGTGATTACATCTGGTACAATAGGCTCTCAACTGTCTGCATGTATGCTGGTGTGCACATGTGAATATGAGTGAATACTCATGTGTGCTTGTGTGTGTGTGTGTGTGCACCCAGTGTGAGCTAACCCACAACTAAAATGCTGTTTTGACTTTTCTTTTATTCCCTTCTGCAGCCGAATGGTCAAACTACTAAAATGACAGACAAAACAAAATGAAGTGTGTGTGAACAGAAGAAAAATATAACTCGTAAAAGTAACACAAATGCCATATAAGGAAGCAGTGATGTAACACCCTGATGTGTACCGTGTTTACAAAATGGTGAGCTAGGAGAAATGAATCCATCTTTTCATAGATAGATTATGTATTATGTACTTCATTAATCCCAATGGGAAAGTGCTGTGACAGGCACCTTTTTGATTATGTCATCTTGATGCAGTCTCTTCATAATAATCCATAATAGAAGTTAAGGATTTGCATTTTCTTCTGCCAACGATCTTGGAAACTCGATGGAAACATACCAATCTTCCATGCAGAGAGAGAGAGAGAAAGACGGGGGAGGGGGGGGAGACATGCAGCAAAGGGCTGTGCGAGCGAACCCGTGGCTGCTGCGGTGATGACTTTAGCCTCTGTATGGAGCGTGCACGCTCTACACTGAGCCACCAGTGCACCCCGAATGGCCACTTGAGGCTGGGTGCAAAAGCAAGTTAATCCGTCTACCCTCATGTTAAAATGCTGAGCTTTACAGCAGAAAATGTACAGCCTTGTACAAAAGATGGCTTTTGGTCGCCAAATTCCCCATTCATGACAGCTGTACCGGGAGTGAATTTTTATATAACTCGCCTGTTTAAATTATATTTAATGAGATAATTTGTCGATTTTAAACCAGCTCTGCCATCTTAGTGTGAGCTCTGTGTGTAGATGAACTGTGTGTGGCTTCCCGCCGTGGTCACAGCGAACAGCCGATCTCGGATGACGGTCGCGTACAATGGGCATGCACCAGCAGATCTCGGCAGACCTCTGCTGCGAATTTCATGCGCTGTGGAGCTGCCCACAGAGAGGTCATGTTGATGCATTTGCATATCCGAGTGCACAGCTTATGCGTTCTGGCTGAAAACCACGACAGCCTCTGACGAGGATTTAGTGCCGAAAAGGGGAGCTAGTAAATGCTGCTGGCAATAACACGATAATTGTTCAGTATTTCTTTTTTTTTTTATATCATCATGAATATCATTACAGCCAACTTTAAGGCTATATCACCCACCCCTAGTACATTTGAACTGGTACTGGTACCTGTAATTCGATTACCCAACGGTACCTTTTTTCTGTACTTTATTCTCTCTGTAATGACAAAAATGTAATTTCAGTTGTAAAAATAAGTACAAACTTATTAATTTTAACATTGTTATTTACTTAGAACTTTTTGTTTAGAACATTTTACACACAACACCAAAATAAAAACCCCTCCCTCTCCTCTAAAGTAGTAGTTTAAATCAACTGTAGCATTTACAGTTATTAGCTGTACAATTGTTCCTCCATCTTTATGTGTTGAAGACTTTTTTACAGTCTATGATCGAAGCACTAAACTTTGCAAAACGTGTGACCTCTGTCACATGATGAACCTTGAGACTCATATCATGAAAATCATGTCATTATTCCATGCCAGACTTTCTAATCTCTCGCTGTGTGTGTGTGTGTGTGTGCGCGTGTGCGTGTGCCTGTGCGCGTGTGCATGTAGCAGAGGTCTGACCCCGGTGCCAGCTGTGAACAGTAGTCCCTCATTAGCACTATTTTCATGTGACCAAGCTGCACCGCAAGGGACACACACTTTCAAACAGTTGCATACAAAATCACACGTGCACACAAACACACACACACACACACACCACATGACCAGATGAAGAGGAACCATTGTTCGGCATCACAGGACCTCTTAACACAGACACACACAATTCTCCTTCTGCATTGCCATTCGTGTGAGCAGCAGAGTCGCCCTTGTTTTAATATTCTGTGGGTTACATGCTTCCACATGCTTCCACTGACTATAAACGCACAATCCCTCTGTGTTCACGTCTGTAACTATAGCTTCTGTGTTCATGTGTGTTTCTAGCATAACAGAGATCCATGTTGTATCACACTAATGCATATAGAGATCTGAAGCTCTCTAGTTTGTGTGATGATGAGGACTCATAGAGCTGTCAGACTGTGGCAGGCGGTGACAGTGGCGGGCCATCAGCCCGCTGAGCTAAAGCGAGCGAGGTCAAACCCCTGACCTGCAAGTCCGAGGTCTGAAGGGGACCCGGGGATCAGGGGTCAAGAGGTCACGGGGGGTGGAGACATTTGACCAGCTCTAAACTCCGTTCTCCTTTCTGTGGAGACCATCGCAAGACAAACATGTCCGACTATGATTTACGAGTTAATGGACTTTTGACTCTTTTTTTTTTCTTCACACATTAAGTGACTTTGGTTTTTGGACAGCTTTTTATCTTGCTGGACATTTACGACTTTAACCTTTTTCACTTACTGCATGTAAAGTAACAAAACGTGCTGCTCAGCCTGGTCTCACGAAATGGCGAATGAATAACACGGCTATTTGTTAAGTCATTTCACGTGTTATCACAATGACACATCACGGACACTACAGTACGCTCAGCGGTTTCTGTGAGATGAAGAATACCTTTTTAAAATCCTAATATTGTTCACTGTACACGACTGAGGGGTCTCCGACTGATGATTCAAATCTCAGACTTTCAAGGGGCAGCCCTACATTTTATGCCATGTATTCACACTTTAAACTGTAAACCCATCTACATCAATATAAGACGCTCAGAGCAACCCAAGTGAGTAGTATAAAGATCGAGAAAGTCCGTTTAAGGCGGAAGGGGGGTGGTGGATATTTACAAATACAGGATTTTCACCCAGGAGGTCACTGTTTGTGTCCTGTGTGCAACAAGTTATTTTAACTTAACCGTTGGTAAGTTAATTTACGTAACAAACGTCCTTATTTTAACCCAATCCACGATGTTTTTCCTAAACGTAAAGTAGTTTTGATGTCTAAACATAAGTTTTGTTTGAATTCAAACATTAACCACGTTTAAAACTGCGACTGTAGTGAAGGGTCATAGTTTGGCGCGTAAAAGTGACGTCAAGAAGTGCACACTACTGCACTGTAGTGTGAACATCACCACGTTATGACTGAGCCAGACAGGTGCAATTTCTCATTAGCTAAGAACATTTCCAGGTATTCTAAGTCAGTAGTTTTCAGTACTGAACCACACAACCAGCAGTAAAGTATTTACAGTAAATAGCATCAAAAACATTCTAGAAACTCAAGGCCATATAACAGCAAAAAGTGCATTTCCCCAAACTCCAGAAATCATCTGGTCACTATCGTCACACTCTTCTTACTGAAACTCTGGCAGCTGTCGTGTCTTTGTTATAGAGTGAACACAAACATGCACAGCTGTGTGACTCGTGTGTAAAACCACAGATACTCGGGGGAAATGCACCTGTGACAGAGTGAGATTATCACCCCCACCCCCCACCCCGTCTGAGCCTGACCTGAGAACCACATCCCCTCACCAGACACACACCCCAAACCAGTACATGACACTATATCTCTTCTTCTATATCTCCTTTTTTTCTTGAGGTGTCTCATGCACAGACATGGAAACTTGGAACAAAAAGCTGCTACACTCAGCACTATCACCAAGTATATGCAGCAGAGAATATTACCACCCAACAATCTTCAGGGATGTCATTACTGTTCCTGTTTTCGTTGAGGTGCACAGCCGTGTGTCACAATATCGCCTCATTCCCCGTGAAAACAAGCAAGTGCCACACTGTCACTTCCCCTCTTGCACCATGACCCCCGCTGGCATCCTGTGTCAGAGTGATAAGCAATCCCCTGATACCTCCCGGCCCCTCTCCGAACAAAAGAACCACAGGAAGAGGTCAGGCACTTGCCACATAAGCCTGCCAAGAAATTATAGTGCTCCATATGTTTCAGGTTGAGGCTAACTCAAAACAAATCCCCCTGACTGCAAAGTCCGATCGTATACAATTAGGAGAAGTACAACTCACTTATAGATGGGCTGGTATTATTTGGCTGAGGTAATGATGATATACGTGCACGCTGTCAAATATCGTCAGTGTGATCATCATTCATCAGTGCTCTCACTGACCTGCTAATTACGTTGTTTGTTGTGATTTTGCACAACAAGCAGGTTGGCCATGCTTTGCACTTTTGAGTGCATTTGAAGTCAAAGTGGCTCCGAGAAAGCAATCCTCCATCCTCCATCACTGCTATTAGTCGGATAAATTCTGCTTTATGGGTTGTTAAAAGTTACAAAGAGGCTATGTAACTAGAGTCAGAGGTGACGGGTCTAATGCTCACCAGGGTCAACCAGAGCCCAGCCGTTATTCACTCAACTCTTAAGAGTCCATGCGTGGCTGGATTATGGACCGGGTCAGTGGGGCCCCGGGGCCTTGGACTGCCTGGGGGCCTCCAAGCCTCAGGCTGTGCGTGGTGCTTGACCCAAGACTTCCCGAGGAAGTTCAATGCCAAGGCCCTCAGTGTGCACAGTGCACGCTGACCACTAGGCTCCTGGGTGCTTATAGCGTCAGCTGACCACTAGGACCCCCCCAGACCCACTTACAATGCAAGGGACCCTGGGCCCCTTTTGGGGTTTTTCCATTGGCACTTTTGGCCACACTGATTTTCTTTTCCATTACCCATCTTAGCGCACCTAGCCGCGCCTGGATGGTCCTTCTCCAGAGTAGGACCAACGCAGCCAACCCGTGATGACCCCCAGTCCTCTGCTTGTCCCCCCGTCCTCTGCTGTGCTGCGAGTGTGAGCAACTCTACTCGAGAAAAAGTAGTTTTTAAAAGCCTTGTGTTAGCAGTACTATTGTAGCTTCTAAATTAATCTAAATTAAATGTAGTTTCTCTCCTGTGTCGCTGTTTTTACTTTCAGATATATGCTTTATTTTACCGTTTCATGTTCGGTAGGACTTGTGTTACTGCTGATGAAAAGACACATTTCCTGACTTTGCTGCTTCACAATAAAAAGCTTTTGAATAACAAAATAAAGGACTTTTATTGTGATGAATCTAAAGGAAATTAAATTTGCTTTATATGGTTTTTCAGCCGATCCTTTGACCACTGAGCCTCGCCACCTTCTAAATAACCACAGCAGATGTCCCGACGTAAGAACAGGCATGTCTGTTGTAATATCCTACATGAGGAATACTTTTAAAAAAATACTAATGTTTAAAAACACAAAAACGGCCAAAATAGGCTACACAGAGCTAAAAGCCACACCACTGAAGACACCTCAAGCAGGTAGCCCTGTTGTGACTTATAGTGTGAGGGCCCCCAGGCCCCTTGGCGTTTAAAGAAGTAGGGCCTCAACTTAGGCTTCAACACAATTCAACAAACAGTTATCTGAACCCTGCTACAATGCAACAACGTAGAGAATAAATATGAGGCCTAACGCAGCAATAATCTACTTAATTCATTATACATGGAGACGTGACTCACCCTTATACGAAATGTAAGGAGCAAAATGTTTTTCTTAATTACAGGTAGGGGTGTAAATCACAAGTTTCATCATGATACAATATTATAATCATTCTTTGGACAATGATACGATATTTGCTGATATCACAAAGTCCACCATGATACAATTTGGATTTGATTCAATTCAGGGGCCTGCGATCAATCCGAGATGGTATCATATGTCCATTTAACACAATCAGTTACATTTATATCTACTCACAAAAAGCAACTAAAATATGATTTGACAATTTTATTACTGAACTCTTCCAGACATTTAAATGAGAAACAATCTATTCTTTTCAATGAAAAGCAGAAATATAAAGTGGGAAAACACAGTAAAGGTGCATCATAAAGATGATGATATGTATCGATATATCGATCCAGATCGATGTATCGTTACACCCCTAGGTTATACTATTTATAGAGGCTACCAACCTAATATTAGGGGGGGCAGGGGCCTCAGGACCATGATCAGGCCCTGAGTCCATGCTGAGGTCCAGCGGTAAGAGAAAAACCTGGCTCTCAGAATAAAACATTGTCAACAGTGGTGGTGACATTGTGGTTGTGTCATGAAAGGTCTCCTTTTCTTCAAAACAATCAAATGATCTGCTGCGGCCACATTTATTTATTTTGCCCAGTCACATTAGAAGAAACCAAACCACAAAATAAAGTTAAACATTTTTTTTTTTTTTATAAATCACCTGGCTTACTCACTCAACCTCATGAATGTGAAGTTAAAGAGAAGTGGGCAGAGGGATGTGGTGTACGGAGTGGAGATGGGGTGGTGCCACATTTGAAAAAGCAATCTTCACTTTAGCCAAATAACAGCCTGTTGAACATTAATCCAACTGAGTGAGAAGGCAAACACCCCCAGCTGCGTCTGCGGTCTATATTATGTTTTCCCTCCTCGTTCGGTCCAATGCAAGACTGTTACTGTATCATAAATCACCAGCGTGAACCGAGAGCTGATTAATAAAATGCAGAGCAAATGGAGGGCAACCCAAAACAGCTGTTTGTGCCTGCATGAACTTATCAGTGATGGCTTATGAATCCTGAGAAGCCCGTTTCTTTTTTTGGTTGTGTATAAAATCTGAAACTGAACCCTATCCAAAGTGAGAGAGTGCCAAGCTCTTTCCACAATAGAAAGAAGACAGATGTTGGATCTTGAGTTTGTACACTGGCAGATCTGCTGAGTTATGGTCCAAACAGAGGCTCCGGGGGGAAAAGCACTGCACTTGTCAGAAGGGTGGAAGGGAAACGGAGTGTTGCATTTTTAACTTATTGGCTACCTCAAGGTCAACATGGTCAGTAAATAATATTGAAAGCATAACAGTTACAGCCATAAGATACAGTGTTAAAAACTAAGTCCTGCAATAAACCTTCAGTATAGGATTTCAGCGACTCTTTAAAAAAAAAAAAGTAAGATAATTAAGGTGAAAAGTTCATTCTTAAGCCCGGAAACTGCAGTTCACAAAACATGCATTTTTCATCAGTAGATGGAGCTTGCTCAACAGTCATGGCAAGGCTGTAATTATAATATATATTGGGTGGGTGGGGGAAACATCTCCCCCATATATTGATAAAAAATATACACAAAACAATAGCTATGCTGCAACAGGCAACCACGCACTGCCATCCGAAATAATAATTAGCAAATGTAATCATAAGCGTAACAAATTACCATTATTAATACTACTGGTTCTAGCATTATGACGTACTGCAGTTCAGACAAAAAGTCATAGTATAGTATGCCATGAAAATGACAAACAGCATTGTAAAGTATGCCATAATAAAACATAAAATGTCAGAATCAGTTTTATTGCCAAGTAGTTTTCACATACAAGGAATTTGTCTTGATGTCACAGTGCATAACAAGAAATACAAACAAAAGTTTAAAAATAGTATAGTATGTCAAGAAAATGCCATAAAAAAGTCAGTGTATGCCATAAAAAGTCATAGTATAATATGCCATAAAAAAAGTTGTAGTATAATGTGTCGTAAAAAAACCGGCATAAAAAAAGTCATCGTAGTATGTCACAAAAAAAGTCATAAAAAATTCATAGTGTGTGCACTTTTCCTGTGCAGCCCTCAATCATATGCTGGCACCCTGTCATCAAAACTTTAAGAACCCCTGATCTTGGATTTTTGTTCGAATGTCCCTTTTTTCTGAGCACTTTAAACCGGCATATTCTTTTTTGTGGCCACTTGGGGGCAACACAACAAACTGTAACCACAATATTAAACATATTATCACCATAGAAAGTTGATACGGCAAACATGCTTGCAAACAACTGCCTATTAGCACATCAGAATCGGGTTTATTGCCAAGTAGTTTTCACGTACAAGTAATTTGTCTTTATGTAATGGTGCATTACAAAAAACAACACAATAGGAATAAATACAAGTGAGAAAAACCTCCAAAAGACAGGTGGTATAACTAACTCTAATGTATAAATAATATAACAATAAGGAATATATCCACACACACATCCAGCAGACCATGATAATGAGAGCAGTGACTGAACTGGGCAGTAAAACTAAAACAATAGCCTAAAAGACGGTAGAATGCTCTGCAGAGCTGAGGGAAAATGCAGTCAGGTGATAATTAAATGTGGGTTTGTCACTACGAACAATCACATTGCACTCATTTGATACATTGTTAACATAAAAAAAACATTGATTATAGCGGCTCTAAAGTGCTCAGAAAATGGAAATTTGGAAAATTGTGATATGATCAAAAGCTCCAGAACCTTGAGGTGAGATGCAGTAACTTGATTATGGAATGGCTACACAAAAGACAATCATTGATGTCTGACGATTACACAGACATCATTCTGCTTATTGTTGCATTTCTCCCTTTGTCTCACGAGCGGTTTGTTTTATGAAGCAGTACAATATTACTTCTGACTTGTGAAAATGTTGGTAACTTTGCCAGAGTCTGGATGAATCACAGACAAAAGAGAAGGGAAGAGATGAAAGGCTAAATTGCATTGGAGATCCCTCTTTAGAACATCAAACAGAGAGCGTTTCTCCCAGCAGTCAGCGGGGCTCCAGGGGGACGGAGTTGTAATTTCCTGGCAGAGAGGGGCTGGACATGTGGGCACTATACTCGGCCGACATCAAAGACGCCAGACGTCGAGAACACTGACTGTACACACACTCTTTCTGTCTCCGACTGTGACATCTCTCTCTTCTTATCTGTAACCATTTCTCTTATTCACCCTCTACTCTTTTTTTCTCTTGCTCGCATATACAGTAGAGTTAAATCACACAATTTGGGACTTCATTTAGAGCACCATATAGTCTCATTTTAAAAAAAGAAATGTTTTTGGGAATGAAATAAACATTTTCAGCTTTAGTTTCTTCTTTCGAGACAAGATGTCTTTGGACTTATCCTTCACTTCCCTTTTCATTTACTTAGATCATCTTTTCTTCTTTTTTTTGAATTACTCTTTTTTATTAAATTCACATGTTTTTTTTCCAGTTATATAACGGATGTCTTTTTGTTTTGGATGAGGGTTATTGTTGCTGGGAGCAACAGCAAGCAACAAATACTGTTTTGTACTTTAGTTTGTCGACAGACATAGTATTTACTTAGCTATCATAGGCAATAGCTCTTAAATTGATCAACTCATCATTAGATAGATTAGCTCTGCCTATATTTTATTAACTAATTAATTTATTTGTTTAGCAAGTCTTTAGCTGGTAAGAATAATACCTGACTTGTTATCAATTCAGTTATTTATTCATGCAGAGCTGTCTGATGGAAAGGTAAAGGTAAATATAGCATACACTTAAACTGATACAGATTTTTTTAGGTGGTCCTTTTTTTAGGTGGCTAATGTACCTTTTGCTGCTGCCCCCATCCACAGCAGTACAATGCGTAGCTTCCATGCCTGTCCTCCTGTCTGCTTCTCCAAACTGGGGGCGTGCTGCATCTGGAGGTAATACACAGACTATGGATAAGTACCTCATACAACTTCAAATTGTCCATATTGTTACAGGAATAGTCAGCGATGGTGTCTATGTGTCTGTGTAAGTTTGTTGTGTGACATGACATGGTGAAGCTACATTTGGGTCAAATAATTGAGCACTGCTTTTATTAAATTAATTCAACAATATAATTATGCTATTTTCAACAATTTGTTGATACACAGGAAATACATTTCACTGACTGCTCCTTTAAGTTGCTGCAAAAAGCAATGACACAAACACACTTAGATGTCATTTACACATCAGTAAACAATAACATTATCCACATCCAGCAGTTTCACCAGAAAGTAGCAGCATTAGCATGAACATGGTGAGTAAATTAGCAAAACAGCCTTAATTAAATCAACCAACATGCCGTGAAAGGCTCAATAAATGGCTTTACTCACGGTTCATCAGAGACGCACACAACTGACCCCACTTGGATGGATTCTGCAACATGCCCTTCGTTATGCCTCTTAATTACTGACTCCGCAGCTCCATGTGCTCAACGGCACCGTTGCGCATTTTGCCACAAGAGGGCAGTGCTACACCAGTCAACAGCCTTATCAACACACGCTGATGTCATCACTGACATCAACTTAGGCACTCAGCGACAGACTTTTCCATTTATAGGGCTGGTTCCCCCAGCTTTGCTGCGGTCCAGCCAAAAAATCTGTACTATCCCTTTATAAACCTAAGTTATAAGGACTAGAGGCAACCAAAATCCAACCAAATCTCAAGACTGTCACAAGATCTTCAGTTTGTAATGGATTGGTTTGGGCATTGTGAAAGTTGTGACTGTGAAATCAAAGTATAAAAATGCAACAGGCGAGTTTTCACTGCGCTTTGGGCATAAGAAATCCCAACAAGTTACTCATTGATAACTGAACAGTACACCTACAATGGTTGCAGAGGGGAGATATCACACAGTGGAAACATTTCAGTGATATCAGTGCTTAAATCAACATCATGGCTTTGACACAATGAGAACTCCTGGAGCAGATAAGAGCCTTTCTGTGAGAACAGCTTTGAAGTTATCATCATGTAGCCTACTCTACAGGCCGTGCAAACTGTTTCTGAACGTGATGTATGTAACAGGTGGACGCATTATGTGTGAGGTGTGATGATCTGTAATCGCCATCATTCACATGACAGCCGTGATTGAATTTCATGTTGCTGCAAATTTATTTCTCTTTTGAAATGAAATGTGTATCAAATTATCTGTGAGAAGTAGTTGTTTTTTTTCCACTTAAGTCTACACAAGACTAAAAGTTAAAAAATAAATAAATACAAAATCATTACTGCTGCAGGTTTAAACATTCAAATCTGAGTTTTGTGAAACTGGAAACCTTTGTTTGTGATTTGAAAGACTATAATTAACCTCAATCACATGCACACTAGTCAAACTAGATTTCCCTTTTTTGAATAACATGAGAGAACTGTGGCCTGCAATGACTTTATCTCAACTGAAATAGAAAATTGTCCCTTAGCTCACTGATGGTGACAAGACTTTGATGCTACCATATGATGGATGTGACAGCTTAATGGCAGGCCTTTTACCAGCAGGCAATAAATATGTCAGACGCTTAACTGTACCATGGTCTGCCTATGTCTAGTCACTGAAGAAAACAATTAGAATAAAGCAATGTTTGAAGAGTAAGACACACTTTAAAAACAATTGAAAATACAGAGAATATAGAGAACCATTGCACAAAGATTGTCATGGTATTCCGTCATGCAGTAAGCCGTTTTTATCTTTACGCACGCACAGGACTTCCTAATAGCTAATATCCACAACAACATATTATGATCACTTACTTGCTGACTTGAGTTGATTGAAGGTTTGTTGGTTTGCAGCAGGGCGGATGAGCGAATTAATGAATGTATTGCGCAGTAGCCTACGTATTAACAAAATAAATACATGCGCCAAACTCAATATGTGGATGAAAATATTCAAAACAAATATCAATATCAAACTACTAACGCAAAACAAACGTTATTCGTCGTATTATCAAACGTGCAGTTGAAAGACGGCGTCCTCATGTCGCGCACCTGTCACGTCTTCTCTTAATGAGGGGCGCGCGGTGACTGCGTCACTATAAAACTGCGACGCCTTGTAGTTCTTTTGCAAACAATAAAAGATGGTTACACATTTATTCTCTCTTATATTTTATATATGTTGTGAAAATGTGATATTTTACTTCAAATTACTAGCCACTATAACACCTGTAGATAATGTCTGATGAATGGCATCCTGACTTGGACACATTCTAATGTACACTTAGAACAAACAAGTTAAAAAAGAAAAGAAAAGAAAAAGAAAAGCACGTCTGAGAGCAAAGGTTATTTAGGGAAAGAATTGTAGTGATAGACATCTTCTGGCCTACAGTTAAAAATTACACATATGTGACATTATTGGAAATTAGCACCAGCCACCAGCCAAATGCTGGTAAAATATACAAAGGCTGCTCGATTTACTTCACTCACCAAAAAAAAAGGTAATCTATTGAGTGGCTGCTAGATTTTGTAATCATCCAGCCATAGGGGCAGGTTGACAAAAAAGTTAATTTCCAACCCTGGTATAAGTAATTTAGGAAAAGGGGTGTAAATACTAAGACTATTTAAAGTATACATGGACGGGAGCAGGGCCATCATTTCTTGGCTTCCCTCAACTGTTAATTAAAGAGGAGATATTGTTGTATGATGCAAAGCAGTTTATATGGCAGTTAGTGTCCAATTAGATTTCAGTCCAGTTAATCTCACTTTATGATGACTACAGGCGTTTAATAACCTCAGCGGAAAGAATCCTGCATAAAAAACATTTGTGGGCAATAAACACAATACCATTATTGATGTTTATGTAAAATCCTGGGTTAACTCAGTGACATGTGAACAATATTATTTCGTAAGACTTAATTAATCCAATGTGGACCAATGCAGGTGCTGAAATGTGGAGATAGTCAGATGTTGTCCTGTGTGTGGAGAAAGCCTATAAAGCCTATGCAGTTATATTATACATACTATGGAATGCAATCAAACAGAATAGGTTTGCAATGCAAATACTGATTTGAGAGCAAAACTATCGACACTACAATCAAAAATCTTTTTACTGCAAGTAAAATACATTTGTAATTAAAATGCAAATCCAAAATGCTTTCTTCGCAAATCCAAAAAGTTTTCTTTGCTGTTGAGCTGAAACTTTTGGATTTGCAAACAAAACTTTTAATTTTAATCACAAATGTATTTTAGTTGCAATAAAACTTCTTTTTTTGATTGCAGTGTCGTTAGTTTTGCCGACAAATCTATTTTTTGATTGCAAACCTATTCTGTTTTATTGCATAATAAAAAGACCAAAAAACCCTCCATAACATGCACCTCACACACTTGCAGTCACATGCAGGTTGTGGGAATGCCGAAGGGTTCTTTCTTCCTCAAGGGATATAAAATAGTTGAGCATTTACTGCTAGCAGCAATATTACAGGATAATTACAGTTTTGTCTGGAGGAGGACGTCCAAGGCCGCTGGAGCTGCTCATCTGGAACACTCTGTACAAAGATAAGTGGACCAAATAGGGCCCCTGTCTCTCTTTCTGTGTTTTTCTGTGTGTTGGTGCCTGTACTTGTGTTTATGTGTAAAGTAAGGAGTTAGCCACTGCATTTATACACACACATGGCCTCAGGCTCTGTACGAACCGAGCAAGGCTATAATTTAGGAGGGAGGGAGGAGGCCTCTTGGCCTGCCTCGCCTCAGGTAACAGCTAAACCCATAGATCTGAGTCAGGCTGCTCTGACTGGAGCGGACGGCCAATTTGCTCTGAGCGGAGGCTCTGTGCGAAGGCTTGAGCTGTGGGAGCAGCTGGGCTTGTCAACAGATTAATGCATCAACCTGAGTGACGGGTCAGGACCGACCTCCTGTCAGTTCACTCCACCACTCATTGCACTCTGTCTTGT
>JAOVVB010269362.1:0-18305 GCA_028570985.1 Heterobranchus longifilis | reverse complement strand
TGTGTGTGTGTGTGTGTGTGTGTGTGTGTGTGTGTGTGTGCGCGTGTGCATGTGTGTGTTTACTGAAAAGGTGAGAGGCGAAGAGGAGAGAAAGTGAGAGAGAAAGATTGTCAGCCAACACAGGTCATGAAAAATGCATGGAGGTTGTGGTGTCAGTTTGCTGGAGCGAAAGCTGCGGAGAAAGAGCACAGGCGGGGTTTTCTGAACTCTGCAGCTCTCACTGTCTTCACTTTCACTCGCCCGGCCAGCCAGTGCCTTTCATACATTACAGCTCACTTCATTAGTCCTGCTTGCCACTCGCCAGCTGCACTTTAGCTTTCACTGTGCTGTTGCCATTGATTAAAAGTCTACTGTATCTCCCTCATTAGATCTTTATGGTAAAGTCCCCCTACATACTGTACATCCTCTACAATAGAGGTTCTCACTTTTTTCAGCCTAGGACCCCTTACAAGATATAGAATATATCGGGGACCCCCTCTATGGAAGAGGTACGCTGCCCAAATCAAAAATTAATATACAGAAATAAATATGTTTGGGGAAAAAATAGCGGGGGGGGGGGGGGGCAAAGGGACATAGCTGCTGTGCTTAAGGAATCAGTAGAGAAATGCCACCCTCAGTTGTGATCACATTAACTTTGGAGAACAGCCATAACAATGGTCCTTCTGATGATAATTATGTGCACAGCAAAAATGTGAATATCTTAAGAGGTTTAGTCACATTTTCATCTGAATCATACTTGGAACAAACCAAATATGATATACAGTAGGGCTGCACGATATGAGGAAAATATGCAATAACATTGTTGAATATTGTGCTAACGATATTCTGCTTCTTTCAGTATTCTGCTAAAATACAAAACATTACTTGCTGAATTAAAAAAAACTGAAAGGAAGTTACTTCTGACTTTTTATTGAAGAAATTGAACATTGAATTCAACACAAAAGGCAGCATTTAAAAAAGAATAATAGTTATATTTTAAAGGAGTTTTTTGCAGATACTCTCTTTCAACTAACTAAAAAAATGTGTCTTTTGCAATATCGTCTTTTGCAATGTGTATATTGCGAAAGTTGATATTGTGATGACGATAAAAAAACAATATATTGTACAGCCCTAATATACAGTATCTGCAGCTTTATCTACAGGTAGGGGTATCAATGTTTCGAGGCCACACAGAATAAGTCAAGTAATTGGACGGCCATACTGTACTGCAGTACAGCCATACTGTTTTAGGCGATATAATGAAGGTAAACACGGCCGCTGCGCACTGCGCTCTGGCAGCACAGGCTGGAGTCCTTCCCGACTCATGAGGGCTCTACTGGTCAGGTACCATATGCAAATTCATACTGGTGTACTTTCTATACTGTTTATACCATCCACCCCTAGTGGCGGGGAGCTGGTAGATGGTTCAAATATTTAAAAAAATAAAAATAAATAATAATTATATTTGATTTATGCAACTTTAACAAATGCTTTAACAATTCCTTCTGGCATTGGTTCCATTTTAAAACTGGTTCTTGATCCCCCAACTCTAGAGGTCCCAGAATGCTTTGCCAGATAGTCTCTGAGGCAACACATATGTAGATTTCCTGCTGATAACAATAACAAAATGAAATTAAAATGCTTTCTCCTCATTTCCCATGTCATTACAATCTATTAGACATCTAACCTTGTTTTGCTGCAAATTACACTTTTCCTTTTTACTACAATCTTATTAATTTTCAAATTCCAAAACATTGCAACATACAGTGAACCAAGGCTGCAGTCACCCTGTGCTCCTGAGCAGAAGAGAAAGAAAAACAACAAGCTGTTTCTGTATTTGTCGACCCAGTATACATTAAGATAGCTTTTACAGAACACGCTTGTTGAGAGACCCCGGCTTAATGGACTTTGTGTGTAAAACATCATCAGTGAATGGAGCTGCACAATGAATAATTAACTGCACTGCTGTTGAATATGCTGTCTGCATTCATTTATTCAACCGTTTTTACATATGATAAGCCGTGCATCCTGAAAGCCAAAGCTAAAATCATAGTCTTTCTATGGAGACCTGGCAAGAGGAATGATTGAAAGTGTACTTTGCATCAACAGAATCATTAACCGTGAAAGCTAGTCTTCGTATCGCACCTGTGGTTGAATGGTGCTGTCTTTATTGGCTGCCGCCCTCATGTGTCTGACCTTTGGCAGCAGACGAGTGTGGCAGAGATGCAACACATCATGACATACAGCAGTAGATCTGTTTGATTCCCACACTGCTCTGTGTGTAGACTGTATGCTGCCAGCATACAATATGTGGCTCCAGGCAAGAGAGGAGCCCAGCAATGAGTCAGTGCATTCACTGCATATGTCACAGGGAAAGCATTGTGCTTTATACATATGCATATCTTGTGCTCAAACATCTTTATTTTTAGATATTACTTCAAACTGTAGCGTGGGCTTTGCTTTTCCTATATGCTCAAAGACTAATGAATGCAGAACAGAGTCGAGCTGACTGTATAGTTCCTGACCTGCTTCTATCAAATGTTTTACTTATTCTGTCACTTTAATGTCAGGGATGAGCCCTGATTTCAGGCAAAGCAAGGTTACTTGTTATTTATTTCAGTGTCTGTTGGCATGTCAGTTAAGCAGAAGACGCACCAACCTGACACCAAAGAACTAGAACTTTTTTGGCCAAATGGGCCAAAAACAGTTGCACCCAAACACATCGCAAAGACTACAGCCAACGGCCGAGGTTCTGCTACTGCGGGAGAGGTACTAACTCTCCATACCAGCATGTGGCGGGTGTCTGTATTTGTCATTCAAAATGAGATACCAGATATACACTCTGTTGTTATGATAGCCACCATAACGTTGCATGTAGCTTTTAAAGTGTCTCTGATTACATGAAACAAAGCAACATCTGAATCATGCTGATCAGTTGCTCTTCAGTTGCTTTGTTCCAGATGGTCATGTTGCTGCAAAAATATTTAATATTCAGCCGTCCCCGGCGCTGTAACAAGCTAACTAACATTAGCGATAGTTTTAATGCTACACTGGTTACAAAGTGAAAATTAAAATTGGCCAAACAAAGTTGTCACTCATCTGGTGATAGCAATGTGCTTTCCTGCGCTGTGACAAAGTGTGTGGATGAAACATTAAGTTGTTCAGTTTTACTAATTTAGCAGCTGGCTCACTAGTTAGCAGCTAGCTAGCTTGCTAGTGGGCTCAGTTCTCTGCCTAGCACCAGAGACACAATGAATTCTACAATCTTTAAATTAAGTTTTATAGACACAATGCGCAAAAATAGATATTTGAATAGTTTGAACGTCATTTTTTGGACACTTTTGATGCCCTATCGTGTATAGGAATGATCAGATCAGATCATGCCATCTTGACTGCTGTTTGTTTATTTTCCTCACGTTGGTTTCTCTTCTCGTGCACTGAAGCTGAACAGCCAATCAGAGTGATTCCTCTCACTGACTTGCTCCACCGGCTCCGATTCAACGTGCTGAATCAGCTGAAAAGAAGCCGAAAAGCAACCGACTTGGGCTGACTAGTGCCAATGGTGCGTGATGCACCAACAAAACAAACTTGTCCGACAGACGGTCACCTACGCCTCCAAACTGACCAACGGCCAACCGCATACTAGACGAACTGGGTGATAGAAGTGATATCAACAATTTTTAGAAGGACTTGCCGCTTGTTGGGAAAACAGCATTTTGATGCTAAAACATACACATTTCTACCAAAATGTTATTCACTAGCAAGGACCACAACGATATGTTGTTTAAAGGTTTAATGGAGGTGGTCCTGCTCCTGAATCTAAGTTAACAAATTCATTTCATATGTTTGGATCAATGGAGTCTTCCTTTAGCATATTCTATTTGCAAGGACAATTATATCTTCTGTGTGCAAAAGTACTTCAATCCACAAAAATAGCATCTTGATTCAGTCCAGTTGGTTAACAATATCTGCATGGACACCACTTCTCTTTCCCCTACAGACTCTCCCAACATTTTCCTCTTACTTCTTACCACAATCAATGTTCTCTCTTTATGCCTGGCTAGCCCATCTTATTATCTCCAACCCTCCAAGGCAATTTACAAACAATGTGTGGTTTATTCCTTTTCTACTTGTCTGCCATCTACCTACCTGTCAGCCTACCTGTCAGTACTTTTTTCATCCTCTCTCTCCGTCTGCACTTTCATTATTGTCTACCTGTCCCGTGTTTAGTTCCTGGTTTGGATTGTGTCTCTCAAATTCCCTGTCTTAGTATATCACTGTCACAGTATTTGACAGCCACACCTGTCTGCTAAGTACTAAGCAGTGTTTCTCCTGTCTGTCTCCATTTGTGTAGCTTGCAGTCCATGCGTCTGTTAAGCTGCTCGGCTGTGCCGTTGCACTGTGTGTCTGATAATCAATGCGACACATACTGACCCTCCGTGCCTTGACCTTGTCTGGTGCAGTGAAGTCATCTCCTCCGCCCTGCCTCGGCCTCTACTGCTCTGCTGGCTGTGTCTGTACGTACTCTCTGTGTAGCCTCAAAATGCAGGTCTCGATCCTCCTCCGAAACAACTATGAGAGAATTCAAGTCCAAGAGACTGGAAGAATTGTTTTTCACCTCCACCTGCTGCCAGAATCCTCCCTGACCAAACTCTGTCCAGTATATGAACTACTTGTTCAGTCTGTTTGCAAATGATTACATGAGTGCGTTTGTGATTACATACTAGGCTTGGGCGGTGTCACGGTATTACCCTTACGGTATGAATTTCAACACTGTCAAAAATACAGATGTTCCCCTTTCTATTAAACTTATACAGAGATACTGTATTAACACTGCAGTAGACAGAAAGCAAAAAAGACGCCAGAATTTGAAGCAAAGTGGGACCTTTTCTTGCAGCTCAACGATCTTTGCACATGCCCACCACAGCCACAGCATGCAGGGCTTTACTTACTAGTCATTTCATTCATTTCGGCCCGATGACTGGTGCCATAACTTTTCAGCAGCAGTTCAATGAGGATTACTGTCCTGTTTTCTTTGCAAACTTTTGGACCTGTAAAGCTGTTTGAGATGACAGAACTTGATTCATGAACTTGATTCAGCTGCAGCTGTGAGCCTGGGGCTATGGTTAGCAGAAAGCTAATCTATTATGTTTTATCTGTTTTATTGTTTGTGTTGTTTTATTGCATTTGTCACTCTCTTTTAATTATGCAAAGTTTTTCAGAAGATGTTGAGAGAACGTTGCTAATAGTTTAGCCTGCTAACTAGCCTCACGGAGCTGCGCTGCAGCCAGACTGATAAACACAGTGCTAAATGTTGATTGTAATGTTGATAAGCCTGTTATTAATACCGGCTCATCTGTACGTTTCCTCTCACGCTGCCACTGCTCTCTCCCGGATGACAGCAGTAGGAGCTTCCACTGCTTCTGCCTGGATCTGGGCCTCGCAGGCTAACGCTGCTATCTGACCAAGGTGACTGAGGTGGTGTGAGAGGAGACGTAAACACGGCAGATAAGACAGCTAGGCTAAAAGCTAAGCAGAGTAACTTAGTTCTCCACACTCCACAATAAACTGTCCTGCACTTATACACACACTTCACTTTACCTTCATCCAACTAAAAAAAAAATAGGGTAATGGTTTTGCATCTATATTTTATAACTTGAACCAATGAAAAACAAGTAACTTGCCTCAAACAATTTTTTGTATGTCCATCGAAACTATTTCAGGAGACTTGGCCTAAAGCATATTTTTCTAGTAAAAAGAAGTCAATTAATTGAAATTGTATGTTTTATCCAAACAAAATATATATTGATTTTATCAAACAATTATTTCTCATTTAAGTAATATAACTAAATAGAAATTTCCCATTGCATCCAATCAAAAAGAATACAATTTAATCGAGATTATTTGTTTAATCTAATCCAAAAAATATACATTACATCACTAACTCATGACACATTAATATCAATTGACTGGTTTATTACATAAAACATGGCCTCATTTACAGGGTATCTGCATGGTTCCAATTACATTTAAACTTTATTTAAAAAAAATAAAATATAGAAATACAGCACCATTGTTGTATGCCTCCGTCATGTAGTGAAGACTTTCGGTCCAGCTCCATGAGGACTTTCTGGATTGTTCAAATGTCAGTTTCAATGTCTTTGGATATTCCATTTTGAGAACATGAGGAGCACCAGGAGAATGGAGACAGCATTTGCGACAGACAGCAACTCATTCACAACCTCTTGTCCCTCAAGTATAATGCCAATGTCTTTGGGTGCAGCTTGTGCATCTCTGATGAAGATTGCCATGGTTTCAGCCTCTTCCTTCTCCGACACCTGGAAAATAATTTAGGGGAAAGAAAATTCAGGATTTCCCTCAGAAAAGTTTTTAGGCCCCGTGGCAAGTATCTTTTGATACACTACAGAAAAGAACCACAATGACCAACCAAGTCTGATTCATGATAAACAGATATTAGAATTCGTTTTCTTTCATCTTTCTTCTATTGGCCCAGTTAAATGTTATCTGCCCTAACGTTGGCACAACGTGCACTGTTCCCTTCTGCCTTCTGGTTTATCTGAAAATGCCTTCCCAATACACTGAAATTACTAACTATCAACACATGTGAAACATTCACAACTCTACATGCGAGAACATGCATACATATTACTGAAACTCATATACACTAATCTGAAACATTTATACACATATATGTGAAACACATTCATCCACTTTTTTTATCCACACCTGCATGTAAAACGTTCACATGTGTTTTTTGTAATCATGTGCAATAGTTTGAGTTATGAGTTGACGTGTTTCACCAATAAATATGTGAGCTTTTCACATGTGCCTGTGAGCGTTTTACATATTATACATATTTAACCATAGACTGTATATAAAAATGGAGAACCTGATAGATCCCCATAAGTGAAGCCAAAACATCTGGATCGCCTGTTCAAGTGTTCATTTTTGCAATAAGTTTTATTTTTTAATTGGTTATTTGATGCTATAAAAACGGGGTGAGACCAAACGTAAAACAGTGGGGGGAAACAGCTACAGAGACAGACTATTTTTACATCTAACACAGTAAATTGAGGGTTTATTTTGTCCAAACCAGAGTTGGTGATTGTTGGAAAAGTGGAAACACAGGTTTGATGACTTTTACTTTGTTTCTGTCGACTCTGAATTCAGTGTTTTACGACACGGTAAAATTACTGTTTTTTCCAATGGAGTTTGGTGTGGCAAGAGCTGCCGTTTCTGGTTTACCAAAAATGATTTTACTCTTTACTTTACAAAAAGATCTATTTCTTTAGGGATCCTTTACATAATGTTGTCAGAAATTTATAATAATAATCTGAGCCTGTCAGTGGCACAAACAAACACTTTTACATTTTTCCAAAAATGTGATTTTTCTTCAGGGAGTGCAGTTAGTGACAGCTTAAGTGTTAGCTCTGACAGCTTGATGGGGATCCGCATCACCCCCCCTGCCCCTTGACGCCCAAGTTAGGTGAAAAGTTCAATGCCACCTTCATCTCTGTCCGCTCAATATGAAGCTACAGCAGGTGTTTAGCTTAGCTTAGCATAAAGAAACAACTAGCCAGGATCTGTCCAAAAGTAACTAAATGTGCCTGCCACCACCTGTGAGCTCATTTATTAACATGTTAGTATCTTGTTAAATCCGTACAACACAGTAATTTTGTGCCCAAGAGTGAGAGGAAATAAGCTATTTCCATACAAGTCCCAAAAATGTTGCATTATTATTTTCATTCCACCACTGAGTGGATTTCTGTGAACATATCTTTCACATATCTTTCTTAGATGTCAGAAGCTGTAATTTGGCAGCGAGGCAACGGCAGCAAGTTGTAGGAAAGACAACACAATTAATTTGTGTGACAGCTGCTGTGGTACTCTTCTGATGTGAACGTTTCATCACCCATGCTTTCAGCCAACATTTTCAACAAACTGAAAAGGACGCTGCCCAAGGCTTCCTGTCTGCCACTGGGCTCGTAGGGAACTGAGAGCTCACATGTAATTTGGTGCTCGTCCAACACATGCCTCAAAGCTATTCCGCAAAATTATTTCTAAGTGCAGACAGGCTAAACTAGAGCAAACAAGGACATCTTTCGAAGAATTAGTTCACAACCAGATGTGATCTAATATCGCCCAGATTTTTAGAGGCAGGCGTAACATGTGAGACTACAAACACAAGGCTAAAGATGAGTTAATAAATTCTTTGGCTTCCCAGTTGCATTTAATCTCAGATTTATTGTCAATTTATGTCTGTAAGGCACACAGGTATAACCCATCTTACACAACACATACACATATATACATACACATACACATACATGTACACATACACATACACATATACACATACACTTACATAGAGCCTTCTTAAGATGTACTATACAAAGGCTGGACGTGTTTTCTAAAGCTAAAGCATGGAAATAGAGACGAGTAAATATAATAAATATAAATATAATATGAATATAAAAAGAGCTGCTGCTGAGACATGAACGGAAACCCTTATTCTAGGCCTGTCACAATAACTACATTTTATTGGATGATATATTGTCCCAGAAATAATTAAATAAATAAAAATAATTATGTTTAAGACCATTTTAAGCCACTGATATAACTATAATATAATAGCATAATGCAACATGAACTTTCTTTTTAATTCTTAAGAATATTCAGACATTGGAATTGGAATGTGGAAAAAAATAATAAAATCTTCTAAATAAATAAAACAATAACATAAAATCAATAAAATAAAGACACAACCAAAACAATAAATTAAATGAGCATAATTTTTTGACAGAAGCAACGCGAGCAGAAATTACAGCCAAACGTGTCTCAGTATGCTAGTCGTTTTCTGTAGCTGACACACCCTTTCAAGAACAACAACCCAAAGAAGTTAAATTCTTGAACTCCCCACCAGTCAGTTTAGAGCTGATGAAGCCTCTCGGATGAGAAGCGAAACGTCTTCGAGAAACTTCAAGCAGTCCAGTGTCCTACTTTAGCTCCCAGCAATTCCCTAATTATACTTACATACTTTTACTTAAGTACAATGCAGGACTTTTACTTGTAATTGAGTATTTTTACACTGTGGTATTAGTACTTTTACTTAAGGATGTGAATACTTCCTCAACCACTGCTAGAATAGCCATGTGCATGTGACTGTGATTCATGCACAATGTCAATGAGCAGGGCCTCACACATCAAGTTTGCACAGGGCCTCACACAGGGCCTCACACCCCCCTTGCGATGGCCCTGTGTATGCCAGTGCCCCCCAAGTGTGTGCATGTGCGCCATGTAATATTCCGAGCATGCAAGCATGGCACTAAATTACTTTTTTTTTATGGTAAAGCATGATGAGTAAGAGAGACCCCCACACAAAGAGTAGCCTATAGGGGCCCATGAGTCATGGTCAACTTAATCCACTCCTGCCTGTAGGCTATGTTACCTGGGGTGCATTCAGCCCCGTCAAAACCTGGCAAAATGTTTATTTAAACAGTAGTCTGCCTTGCTATGTAAGCAGTGCCGGTATAAAGCCATATACTTCTGCTGGCCCCGGTGGACAGGAAGTCCCTCCTCCCCTTCCTGTGGTTCTCAAATGGTGCAGATCCACCAACCACATCTGACGGATGGAAAGACGTGTCGAAACCCAGGACGGTCCGGCCAGCGGGCGGAGCTCGGTTTGGGCTCGACTGTCATCAACAATGGCGCCTGGGTCACCAACCAACTCAGTTTGCAGCTACACAGAACACTAAAATGTGTTTCTGAAAACATTTTAAGCAAGAAATAAGCAATACAGTAACAGAATCTTAGTTCATATTTGAGCAGCGCTGCCAAGTTTGATAGTTTGATCAAAATTTGGCGAGCCGGCTGTGCTGCGTTGGACCGACCTCATTTGAATAAAGTTGAAGTCGAGTCGTGTTTATGCAAATTCAGATACAGCGAGCGGTCAGTCAACTCACCGGGCCATAGCCATAATGCAACGGATGGCCGGATCTCCTACTCTCCATAGAGAATGAATGGGATCCGTCAACTTCACATGTAATGTCAGAGATGGTGGATCTGCACCAAAAGTCCCTTCGCTGCAGCTGGGTCGTAGCGCTGCCCAAGATGATTGTGATTGGTTTGAAGAAATACAAACAGGAACCTGAAACAGGAACAGAAGGCCTTTGTTGTCCAAACAACAAAACCCAAAGATATTTCATTTAAAATACATAAAACTAAAAAAAACACATTTGAAAAGTTGATAACAGTAAATGTGCTATGTTGGCTGATGTACTTTTTTCACTACTTTCAACCAAGTGTTGATAAATCACATGACTGATCAATTTTTGAACAATAGATTATGTGTTTCAGTGCTAAACAATAAGTAGGCTATATAAGAACACACACATTGAACTTTGTTTTGTTATCTGCCAGTACTTTTATTTTTTATCAATTAGGCTAAGTGTTTGACTTCAGCCTCTTAACATTCATACTGTGAAATCCACTTTTATTAGGATGAATGGGAGTTTGGCTTCAGCTACAGTTCCACAAGCCAACACCTGAGGCCTCGAGTTACCACCTTTCAGTCAGCCAACTCACTCATGGAAAGATTATTACATGAATTCATGATGTGTTGATGGCATCTCGTCACTCCCTACGATGATAAACCAAGTTGAGCACGGGAAAGATTGGAGTGACAATAACAACTTTGACTTACTGCCTGTGATGCTGGGGTGGATAATGTGTAGTTAATGTAGTCAACAGATATATTATCAGAGCCAGATTAAATGGCAGATTACACTAGGCAGACTGTATTTTTTGGGCAGAGCCAGCAGGCCCCTACTGACCCATATCTATGAGGCTGATAAGCATTGATAACGCCCATTCAATCGCGTGATAACGCCAAAACAGGTTGAGCGATACCAGATAAAAAATTTTAAACATCGATACAATACTGGTATAAAAAACTGCAAAAAGAAGAAAAATGTCTTTGCACACAAAATAGGATAATAAAAGTTACTGAACACATATCAACACACATTTTCTTCCCTGTGTTTCTGTGCAGCCTTGGGTTGAAAATCTGATTGTAGAGCTGCTTTTTTTTTTATAGCTTCGGTACTTTGTGGATATGTGGATATCGTATTGTTTTAAACATGTGGTATTGAAAAAGTATCGATACTTTTGACAACCTTAGCGCACGCTCTACCAGGTGAGATATAGGACACCCCCTTAGGCCAAATGTTTGTTAGCTGAGTTATCTCATCCCAGACTCAAGGTGTCTGAGGCCAAGTGCTCAGCTTTACTGCTCTATCATCTGATATTCTTTGTAAACCTTTCCAAACCAAAGTGCTAAGATGCTTTACGGAAGCTAGGCTCAGCTCTTCTCAGTACTAGATGACTCCTCAAGCCCCATGCTGCTTCCAATACGGCAGCACTGCCTGCAGCCAGGCCATAAGTGATCGAGAGCGAGCGGGGAGAGGAGAGACGGCATGAGAGGAAGGGGGTAGCTGAGAGGTCAGAAGAGATAAAAGGATGACAGGGGAAGTAGAAGAGTGACAGGAGGATGGAGAGGCGAGAGAGAGCGTGTGTGTGTGTGTGTGTGTGTGTGTGAGTGTGTGAGTGTGTGTGTGTGTGTGTGTTAGCCATAATTGTGACTATTTGTTTGGCAATGCCTGAATAAGTGCATAACATCATGTGCTAGTATGTGTGTGTCTGTCGGTGACATAGAGGGAGATGGGGCTACCGAGAGAGAAAGAAAGGAGGAGGGAGAGAGAGAGAGAGAGAGAGAGATAAAGGCATTCAGTGCTCGCTCTCTCTGGGTCCAAAGCCCTTGGGTGTCACAGAAGAGTTCCACTGTGTTAATCTCTGTGTAATAACTGAATCACAGAGAAAACAATAGAGCTCTCTGTCCCTTTTCCCAAGCCAAAAGGCCTTGGGGCAGCTGGTTATTCTGTCTAACTGTGTGCGTATAATGCGTGTACGTGTGCGTGTGCACATACACGTGTATGCCTGAAAATTGAAAGCCAGACATAGAGCGCTCTGCCGGATCTGAATAAAACGAGCGAGGTTAGGAGATGTCTCTGCCTGAATCCCTACTCATGCTTTCTAAACAAGTTTCCACGAAAACAAAAGGCACACACACACACACACACACACACACACAGACGAGACGGAACATTCAATTCATTATAAATCCAATGCATTGTGTAGGAATAAAATAAAATCAACAGAGAGATGATCAGAGCGTATTGTTCACAATGTGACTTTCGGAGATGCCGTGTCTAGTCGATTCCCTGCTACTCCATTGTCACTCATTAAAAAGCATTCAGGATATTCTTTCTCTTTCTTTCCCTCTCTTTCTCTGAGGTGTGATCAGGCTCTTAGTGTCTGCTATTGCTGCGGGAGACATATGGGACCTCAGTGAGTTGTTAACCTCCTGGCTTGACTGTGCCCTCTATACCAGTGTGCGTGCGTGTGTGGGTGATAGATGGTCAGAGACAGACAGAAAGATACATCGCTTGAGTCAGAAAGAGATAGAAAAAGGTAATGCACCATTATCTATTCGTTCACCAACGTACTTCACCTAAGCTATTATACAGCTGGGTCTCCTGCCTAAATACGAGAACCAAGCTATCAAGGTTATTTGAGGGTTGGTTAAATCTACTGAGTCTCTTCAAGTGCTGTTGTTAGAAGCACCAGGAGTATAACACAAAGACCGACAAAACATGCCGCCCCCAGCGATGGCCTCGATATACTGCAGACGACAAGCACAGTGAGTCTAGTCGCGTTTGGTAAACAATGGTTGCCAAGGAAACAGAAAAACAAATCATCATCATGGATATATTTCCAAAACTATTAGAATTATGTCAAAATTTAGTTGTGCTTAGCTGAAGCCTTATCATCTCAGCTGTGCACTTCTAAATTCAAAATATTTCACATACTTAACATACATTTATGAAAACCAGAAAAAACCATCATGGACAACATCATGGCAACTTTGGTGTATAGGCAAACCAAGCACAGCACATAATATGACCTCCATATCACTGCACAGCAAGAAGTGAAATACTCACAGACAGCCAGAGGTCACCACCATCGTGACTCCTAACTATTTACCAGAAGAACCAGCAATCAGGACCACTATTAAACTTATGTTTCATAATGCATGATTTGAGGGCGACGCTGTATAATGCTAATATTAGTCTAAACGGGACGATCAATCACACAAACAAAAAATGTCACCATCTAAACGTTGCAAACAGAGCTGTCGTCTCAACTAGTGAAAAAGTCACGCCACGCCAGTGGTTACTAATGCCTGTGAAAAATGTGTGTATATGCCTCATGATTCAGATCTGCTCCAAAATGTAATGGGTTCTTCCTTGGTCCATGCTACACCCTTTCACTAAGTTTCATGACAATCAGGCCAGAAGTTTTTCTGTAATCTGGCTGACAGACAGTCAGACAGACAGACAGACAGACAGACAGACAAAACAAACAGACGAACCAAGCCAACAACATGACCTCCTTGGTGGAGGTAATAAAAAATTATAAATAATGATTAACAATGCAATACCCAAGCATGAAATAATGAAATACATGATCTTCAGTTGTTGCTATGGCTACCATTTTACCTTTATGCTTTGCTAGATGTGGGGTCCCATTATCATAAAATGTATGATGGGGCTGTATAGAACAAGTAAAGTCATACAGTCATGAAGTGGCAGTAAAAATACATTAACAAAGAAGAAACAAATTGGAAAACGTGTATATGAAAAAGAATAAATCAAAGGCTTCAGTAAATTGTCCAGTTAAAAAGACTATCAATATGGATCACCCCAAACACTTTTTTGACCACCAACACTAAGTCAGTCTGTCTGTCTGTCACTAGAACTAAACTAGTCCGACTGTGAGGGTGAGAACATCAGAAAGCTGTTTGGTTGATGGGAGAGATCCAAATTAGGAGATCCAGATTGCCAAATTGCCTTTCTGCCAGTTGTCCTTGTTTTTGCTCTTTCTTGTCAACACAACAAAACTGTAGTTGCAAAACGTCTTTGTACGAAGAGGGAGAAGAAGAGGGAGAAGAAGCGGGGGAAGAAGAAGAAGAAGATTAAGAAGCTGAAGCAGAAGAAGAGACTTGTGGGAGCTACTCTGTAAGTCTTTTGGAAAATCACACAACTTCCTCCTCAATGTTTGCATGCACAAACAAACGCACTGCATCACACCCACAGGCACACAACTATGCACCGACTAAACTACTCAGTCATAAAGGCAGCAGGGATAATCAATAGCAAAAAATAACGACATGATGATGAAGTATTTACTTTGGTCTGGAAACAGTTGTGGTTGTTCATTATGTTTATTTAACAGCAGGTAAATTTAGACACATCTGAATGAAAGCACTTGCTAGATTTACATCAAGAAGCATTTTTTGTCTGCCTTGTACACAGCTTGGCAACAGAGAAATATTACACAAATAACACAATATGTTCTTATTTTGTTAATATCCATTGCTTTCTGGGATTCGTCAATGATTTCTTATGTTTGCTCTTCTCTTAGGTAACATTTTAGGAGTGTTCAAGAACACTCTTACCAAGATGATAAAAAACATCTTGTTTTCACAGTTCACACATTGTTTGTCCAACGCAAGGAAACATATGTTTTAAATTACTAAACCAGGGACATGTCCAGTTTGGAAGTCAATATATCATTAAAATATCCAATGTTATTATGTATGAAATAAAAAAAAGAGGGACAATTATGGTTTCATGTATTTTGACCATGGTAAATGTTGTATTGTAATGAACTATGGTGGAGGCCGATAAAATTGGGAACTTTGTAAACCATGTCAGAAAATCATAGTTTACAGTACCATGGTGGGTGAAGCTATGGTACACATATGTACAAACTATGGAACACAATGTTTCAATACAGTTATATACAGTAAACTATCTCTATGTACAAGACAGAGAAGACAGACAAGCATGGGGCGCTGAATGTAAAAGTTCACTTACAGTTTTCTAGCTGATACATTTTCAATTAAACTTTCCTCTCCTCACATTCTTGGGCATTTTTTGCACATGACAACTGTATAGACAACATTGTATAGTGTTTAGGGGGTGTTTGGATGCATTTGGATGTTAAGGACGTTTGCTTGGTCGTCTGGAGTTGACTATTTTTTCTCTTAACAAAAAATTAAGCAAAAATATAAGAGAAATTTAAGACAATGTTGCTGCATGAGGCCCTATAACTATGAATGCACTTTACACTTAAATCAAGTGTTAAATCAAATCAGTCTCAACTTTACACTGCTGCACAACGCCAGTGCCCTGCCATTTATTGCCATTATTGATTTTGCTTTGATCACAGGTTTGCCTCAGAGATTTGAGCAATCACAGGTTATAAAATCAGGCTTATGTCATCCCCTCACCAGTTTGTATGACAGACTGCTACGATAAAAATTAGAATTTCAAATTTTCCTCTCCAACGGGTCATAATGATCCCTCTTTAATGATAGATCAGTTCCCTCCTCACTATGCCTCACTCGCCTGTCTGGGTATTCCTATACATGACTTCACATGAATTAATAAATATAAAAAATAAATATGGATGAATATGAAAAATAAATAGCAGCCAAGCCATGGGAATTAGATTTAAAAAAAAAAATACATTCTAAAATATTAAAATAAATGAATAAACACATTAGTATTGTCAGAATGACAGCATGCTCTGCAAATTCTGAACTAAAGCCACTTTATCACACTTGCACTGCAACTGAATACAGCATCTGCAGTCGTACCAGTCTATTATTGATCAAACAGAATCAGTACTTCTTCTTGCTGTACTTTGATGTACACCTCACAAAGTCTAATCCCCTCCCTCTACTGGCCCATTATCACTCCATCCCTGCGGCGAGCCGGTGATCTCTATGCTGTCATAGCAACCAAACAACCCAGCTAATAGTTACCATGGTTTCTCTACAACTGGACCTCGATAGCACCCTGGACTCTTGCTGGTAACCTGCTGACCCTCGATTTACTGTACCCTGCGGTGTTGTATGTGTCCAAGACAGAAAACAAGACAGTGGGTGTATGTTTTCTCAACAGATTACAGTATGTGGGATACATTCAGTGTGTGTGTGTGTGTGTGTCTGTGTGTGTGTATCACGTGTACACACACAGTATGTGCATGAGCCAGACACAGCGTGACACAGCCGCCGAGCCCCCACCAGTGGGCCGACAAAGAGCGTCCACAGCTGGACATGAGGCTGAGGGCGGTGAGCCTCCCCTGGGGAGGCTGGTGGAGACCTCTGTACTCTCTCTGGCCTCCTGCTGTCTTAAAGAATGTGCCATAATGGGAGAAAGAGTAGCACTGCCTGACTAACCACCAATGGAAATTCAATTTGCTGCACAGCACGACTGCAGAACGTCCTACGCTGTACACAAAACAGAAAAGTGTGTGTGTGTCTATTGTACCTCTGTGTGTGTGGTTGCATCCTAGGTGTGAGTATAGTTCACAAAATTTACTTCAGTGACCCATCAAAACAATATGTACATTATGGGGGGGGGGGGAGAGGACTTGACTCGTTCTAAAACAGGGTTTGTTGCCATACTCTCCTGGTGGAAGACATGGAAATGATGTAATGCTTTGAAACACTTGATGAGATCTAAAAAACTTCCGCTCGTGGCCACCCCCCCCCACCAACCGTCATAACAGTTTAAGGCATGCCGTGCTGGCGGGCTAAGAACCTCCAAAAGATCAAAGTCAGACACCTCGCTGTGCCTTTGGTTTCATTAGACCTTGTGATTTCAGATTATTCAACGGTTCAAAAAACGCTTCAGTGAAGAAGGGGTTGAAATCAGTGTTACATTTTTTAACCCAAAAATTGAGTATAACCTTTATTTCTTAATTTGGAAAGATGACAGACTTTCCTTACAAATACACTCTTGGTAGACTATGTGAGAAAAAGTAAAAGACGAAGGGGGCAGGTGAATTACTTTTCAACTGAAAGTATCTTCACCTTTGAAGTGTGATCAAGACACTGAAGGCCTCTCAGCTCATGGGACACTTGTGTACTTAAAGGGATAATTCGGAATGTTTTGAAATGGGGTTGTACGACATACATGATGCCCAGTCCACAGCAGTACATTGCTTAGGTTTCCATCAGGGACTCCTGTCTGCTTCTCCAAACTGGGGGGGCACTGACTATGGCAGGGGTTCCCAAACTTTTTCAGCTCGAGACCCAAAAGATAAATTTGGTGTCGCCCCGGGACCCAGACCTACAAAAATGCATCATGAATTGCCATGACATCTACGTTTATAAACTACCGATAAAGAACACATCAAACCATGAATTTAAAATGTATATGAAAAGTACATCACAGCACATCTCTCACTATTCACCACCACATTAGTCACACGCACGCACGCACACACACACACACACACACACACACCTCATTGGGTCCCCACCCTAACTTTGGGAAAGATTGGACTATGGATAAGTACCTGATACAACCCCACTTCAAAAAATCTGAACTATCCCTTTAAGTCTGACCTCCGACCTTAAGGGGCAGTATGAAATGCACGGTGAAAAAAAAATGAGACCTATTCCTGACCCAGCACACAATGGGATTCATAAATGGTAAATGCCATACAGTAAAAATCACAACTATGTCATTTAAATGTGACCTTTTGAATGTGGAAACTCTAATATTGACCATCTACCAGGAATAAGGGTGCAGAAAAGGTAACCTGCCTGCAATAAATGTAATCCCCAGCTTTGCTTGCCGTGTCTGCGAAATCAATATCATTTTATTTAATCTATTGGAGAGGACCATGCAGTCCATTTCAGAATAAAAACCTCCCTGAGCCAAGGGTTCCTTTTGCAGCGACGCGCTGAGAAAACATCTTACATCATTTCCATGTCTGCAGTGCAGGTCAAATTAGTTGAATTAATATCACATGAGCAAACTGGTAGCAGTGCAGCAGGGAGCTACTAACTCAGCCCTCCCACCTCCACGGTTTTCTGGCAACGGTTCATTCTTTCCCGCAGTCAATGTGTCTATGTGCGTGTGTACAAATCCCTGGCTGCAAAGTGGATTTTTGTTGCAACTATAGCATATATAATCAATTGTTTGTCTCTTGGTTTTAGAATATGTGTTGTCTTGTCTATCTGCAGTCCACAGAGAAAGCGAGGGGAGAAAAGAGGGATGAGAGTGACAGAAATGGTGCGTGTGTGTGTGTGTGGAAAGTAAGTATATTTGTGGTACTTGTATCCATCTTATGCTATTTTCTACTTCTGCTCCACTACATGTCAGTAC
>JAOVVB010269341.1:0-18307 GCA_028570985.1 Heterobranchus longifilis | reverse complement strand
CTGGGTTTTGTTGTTCATCCTGCATCACACTTTTATCAAAGGAGATTATATAAATTTCCCTCAAGCATGCAGCCATTTAACCCGCAAATATGCCAAATGAAGAGATACTTTATTAAAGATATTTCATGTGACAGCCAGCCATGACATTTCCAGGTACGACATGCCAGATAAAATGTCATGTTGCATAACATGGAATACCAAAGTAAGTAGGAGGCATATCTCAACAACAAGACCAGATTGATGCCCACAACAAACACGTTGATCGACAGCATAAATCAAGTGAGAAGTCCGCTCATTTCCTCATTGACTTGTTTACAACCGGAAGTCTTTTTTGCAACCAGCGGAGTCGCCCTCTGCTGGACTCAGGAAATAATGCAACTTTAAGGCACTTCTGCATTGGCTTCAATTTTCAGTCCCAGAAGTACCATCCACGATTTTTTACAGTCTATGTTAGAGGCAATATTGTAAACATCACGGTACTATCCTCAGTGAAATCATGTCTATTGTGACTTTCAGTGTTCTTTTCCTTGATGGAAAGACCACTAGAATACAGGTGTTGTGTTGTTTACACAATTAGCTGATTGCCAAAGTGCCCCCACAAGAGAACATTAAATCACAGCGGCATTCATCACTAATGCCTAGCTGAGCTGGTTGAGATGCCCAGAATCAATCACCTAAATGGGACCATGAAAGCATAGAGTGTGCTATTAAATGATCTGTATCAGCAGCTAGGCTCACTGCTCACCTCACAGTTTAATCAGCATCACTGCCGGAGAAAAGCTATTTAACATGCAACATATGTTTAATAGCCCAACTTTAAACTAGTTTTCAAACTACAAGGTGTAGTGATCCATCTTGTTTGGTTATAATGGCTGGTAGTGAATAATAAGTTGAATAGATGAAGTGTTTATTATTCCATTAATAATCACAACAGCAGTCCAACGCCTCAGACCTTGGACTTTGTGACAACACACTGAGCACTGCTTTTGTCAGTATTGCAATCAATTTGTACATTTACATGCACAAAATATTCTGGTTTTAGTCCTTATTCCAACAATATTCCTACTAAGCTGTTTACACGGCTAATGAAAAGTAATATTCCATTAATATACCCGTTTACATGCAGTTGTCAAAATAGGATTTTTAAAAAGTGTTCCACCGTGCAAACACAGCCTCCCTCTTTCATTCCTTCAGCCACCCTCTTGAAAAGGTCGGCGTTATGAATGTTTGCTCATATCCAAAAAAACCTGTTGATATCCACTTTTCATAATGTTTGATGTGAAGGTGGCTCACAGCTGCTGTCACCTGCTCCTGACTGGCTGACGCTTATTCTGAATGCGCTGTTTACATGTCCAAAGAATGCTTCTAAAACCCAAATAATATCGGCATATCCCACATGTCTTAATTGGAAAATGCTATATTCTGAAAAAGGCCTGTTTCAGAATATCCAAACGAAATATGCTGTTTACATGACTGAGTACGCATGTAAAAATACTCAGTGTTTGAACGCCGTAGTGCAACATGGATGCTGTGTATGTGGACATCACTGTTTGGTAATCTGTACAGACTGTTAAAATAACAAGGACGCTAATGCACATACATGTGCATACACATACAGTACATGTGCATTAGCGTGTGGCAACACTTCCTGCCTCTATTTTCAAGATATTCCACTAATCAGCAGACAATGTGCCAGAAAAGACAGGATAGAAGAAGACATGGGAATGTAAACAACACAAAAACAATGCAAAATGTAAATGCAAATGTTTTACAGTGAAGGAAAATTTCTATGGATGCACGGTATCAGCAGATACCGATAACCGATAACTACCTGCTTCTCATGGTCGATACCGATAAGATAATCGGTAATTTCACATTTTTGTATTTTAAAAATAAGTGAATTACTTGTAGTTTATGCACACCTGAGGGTAAGAACTGCTAAGATGCAGATATTTAATATTCCATAGCTCTGGGCAAATCTATCTCGGGATCTCGGCGGACCTCCGGCGTTTGTTTGCACACAGAGCTCACACTAGGATGATACAGCTGGATTTAAAATCAGAAAAATATCCCTTTATAAGAAAACTTTCAAATGGGGATTTACATTTGACGTCACAACTCTAGAGTTTGATGTTCTCTGGTCATAAATCCAAGTTTCATACGTCACGCTTCGCTGCAGCTGATAATTGACTCTCGCTCTTCCCTCTGTTCTATAGCGGCAGATACTGGTGGTGGGAGGCGTCTCCGAGTCTCTCACTGAATTCATGGGTGACTGAGCATTCATGGGCGAAGGGTATTGGCAGTGTGTGTGCGCACGCGCGTGTTAGGAAATCAATCACAAGCAGTCAAGTAAAACAAAGTGTCCCCCTGTTGCAGTGGAGGTGAGGTGATTGAATCTGACAAGTTTTATTATCAAGTCACAGCACTTTGCTCTGCACTTCACCACCAATTAGGAACGCTCACCTTTCCGGTCTTGACCTCTACGGGACGAATGTTCTCTCTCTGCGCACACTGACCTGAACTGACCTGAATCCCCACACTGGAGCCTCGGGTCTGACACATCACATTCCTGATATCAAGTTGTTAGCCCACGTTGACCTTGGCCTCCAGTTTGTTGGCTGTCAGCATCCAGACCTCCATTCTTCCAAACTAACACTCTTCCAGCAGCATCGCTGTGTAAACAAGATCCCAGTTCAGTTCAAGGGGAGACACAACAGACAAAACATCATATTTTTCAGTTTTGAGATTTTGGGCTATTTTGCTTCCATAACATGTCTTCTTTCAGACTAGTGGAAAGAAAACATCCAAAATACACATTTGAGGTGTTTATTTTACTACACTTTGTCTACTTGTGTCTGTAGATTTCTCTTAAATGCACCCAAAGTGACCATTAGATAATGCATTTGCATATATTTAAATATAACATTTCAGAAAAATCTTAATACAAAAGAATTATTGGCTTAACAGGCCACTTTGTTGATTTTCAACCTCAGTCCTATCAGAAAGAATATCAACAGGTCTGTAGGATGCTCTCAGAGGAGAAAACCCCCTCCTGAAAAAGTCCAGTCTGCTCTGATTGGTCAGTGTTTCCGGGTCTCTCAGCATCTCTGCACCATCATTGCAGTCAGGGAATGACTGTAACGGCACTGCAACAGCACTTTCTACCTATACATAGTATAGTTGTGACATCACAACCTTACAGAGTCCTGACGGCTCGTTTAAAAGGCACTGAATACGGGCTGTGTGCATTTCTCCATGGATGGAGCGTGTTGATACTTTCACAGTATTTATAGCACCTAGACCTGCTTTATAATAAAAAGAGGGACATGTAAATCTCACTTTTTAAAACATGGGACCTTTAAACTGTTATTTATAGTGCATTGAATTGAACTTCAGAGTGCAGTAAGTGCTTGAGGGGAGTTTTTTTGTAAATCTCCCTCTACTTAGTAATGTATGAGCTCAAATAACTAATCATTACCTCAAATTACTAATTAGTGTGCTAAATATAATCATTGTGTTTCCTCAAGTAATTTGTATGCTTGAATAATAATCTTGTTTCTAGATGGAGGGAGGCCTGACTCATGGTAATTGGTGAATTAACAAAATAATAAGAATAATGATTACACTGGTGGTGTTAATAATAAAAGAGGACACATTGAATAATAATAAAAGGCTGTGAAGCCCACGAGGAACAAGCTCTGTCCTTCAGCATGCGGTCTGTTCAGAGTGGAAAACAGGTGCTGCTGGAAATTAAAAATAAAATAAAAAATGCCCTCATGGCATCTTGAACTGGCGATGAGCCGCTGCTCCCAGGAGCCCAATCCAAACAACCTCCTCTTCCCCTTCAAATACACCTGTGCCTAACATCTGTCTGCCTTGTGAGCTGTTTACATTTACATTTATATACCTACTTTTCTTCTTTAAAAAGGAAATCTCTATCTCCCTCATTTTGAGAAATTAGATTTGGGTGTGGCCTTGACGGTGGAGGAAAGCTTTGGAGGGAGTACACACGGCCTCAATCTGTGCCCACCATGGCCTCATTGAATTTAAGGTGCTGCATCGCCTCCATTTCTCAAAAGTCAAACTCTCATAAATGTTCCCAGATGTAGACTCTCACCTGCCTCTCCAGCACACTCATTCTGGCTTTGCTCCAGTCTGTCCATTTATTGGACTTAAATTTTTTAAAAACCCTGTCGGATATTTTCAAATTCAGCCGGATCCTATGATAGCTAGATTTGGTATAGTGGGTGAGAAGAATAATAATCTCTCTGGAACTAACCTCAAATTAACTGAATGTGTCACTTTTCAGGTTGATCCTTCTCCGTTGGAAGACACCTCATCCACCGAGCTGGACTCGGTAATGCAACATCTCAAACTTGAGATTCACAATCTGTGAATAGTCCTGAAAGTTTGGAAAATGCTTGAGTTTAACTGTAATGTTTTCAAAGTTAGGAATATGCTTGACTTTGGATATACTCCTTGAAAAGAGCTTGATTTTCAACACAATCTGTTTTCACCTACAGAATCACTAATGTAAACCAGAAATCTTTTAATATTTGAAATTAAATGATCATATTTGTTTTCCTGGCGTCTCACAACAGACAAAACATACAATCAAAGTTAATATGAACAGCTGGTGAAATAAGTGACAATATACACTGACTGCTGTGGGTTTTTTATTTTTCTGAATTGCATTTAGTCATAATTTAAAGGCTTTGAAAGTCTGGAAGTTTTTGGTTTAGGTACCTTGAAAGTGCTTGAATTTTACACTTAAAAAGCTGTATGACCCTGTCGACATATAGTAAGTCACGCTTATTCATCATTTAATATTTTTCTGTCTTTGTAACTCATCACAATGCAATAAGCATTTAGCCTTATATGCCCAACTGCCTGTTTATCAATATGTCTACATATCTAAGCTTTACTGTGCAGCAATTCTCGCTTGGCCTTTGTAAACACAGTGTTTCGCCGTTTTGCCTCCGTGGCTCAATGAGACAGAGAGAGAGAGAGCAGCGGTGGTCGAGCGAGCTAGACAGTAAGTGAAAAGAGGGAGCGCCGTTAGCGAGAACAAAGTCGTGAATCTCAGGAATAAAATGTTATTTTCTGATTGTTTCATGGCGGTTACGTTCTAACCCACAAATAAACACACCCACACCTCCCCACAACCCTGCATTGTGTGTGTGTGTGTGTGTGTGTGTGTGTGTGTGTGTGTGCGTGGGGGTGTGTGTGTGCACGTGTGTTTGTGTGTGTGTGTGTGTGTGACACAGGCACAGCAGCACTCAGGAGACGCACATAAAAACAAACCTGTTTGTTGCCAAATACCGGCGCTTTGTATCATCAGACGCTCCAGAAAAAATAGGGATGCACAAAGGTTAAGTTTCATAGTGATATCTATATTCGTTAAATGGTTTACCCTATTCACCTGTAGTGTATCTCCTTAAGTACTTACAGAGCTAGAAGAAAAGTTCAACAAGAAAGAGTACTTTCTTATGCATGCTCACTTACAGTAATGTGTGAATGTTCTGCCCTCACTGGTGGACCTTAACAGAGTTACGCAGACAGATAAACTCCTCGACAATGACAGGTGTATTCTTTAATGAGTCGTTTCCTTCAACACGTCGACAGAGTAAAACTGTAAGACAATAATAAAACATATTTTCAGGAACTTGGCTGTGGTGTGCTACATATGAATTGTGCATATACGTGAACACATCGAATACATAAGGATTTACAAAATGTAAGCAGCCCATAAAAACATCAGGCATATGGATAAGTGCTATATGATAAACACTATGACACATGTTTGGGTAATTAACACAAACAGCATAAACAGAATATAGCTGAACATTTGTAATAGTAATCAAAAATGATATAACTTCTGACATACATAAAGCTACCATGCAGCTATTCTACTGGCATAAAACACCATGAACTGAAATCTGCAATGCCAAAATAATCATCGACAATGCTTCAGGACATGTTACTGATTGTAAATACTCACAGACAATGCTTTCGATAAAACAACAAAGAAGGATGGATGCAGATCAGTTGTAGAAACTCTGACCTCTGTCTCTGTCAGCCAGAACTGAACATGTGAGACTTACTTCCTGTTTCCTGACTAACCTGAGTCATTCGTATTAGCTGCTGCAACACACAAGAAACAAGCTCAAAAAAACAATAGCGCCACCTGCTGGCGGGTTTTAATCTGAGCCAGCACAGTGAAGGAACCTCCCTCTCTCTTAGGCCTTTCATTTTCCTGTCAGACCCTGCTGTTCCTCATTTGTCCACCAGTCACACATGTTGAGTTTCCAGGTCCTTCTGATCACCTGACACTGTTACTCCCTGCGCACCTTCATTTAGTCCCAGCACATAAATATCAGCCACGTTCCCACTCCCAGTGACCTGACTGTCTATGCTGCTCATCTGTGGTTAATCCTGCCAGTTATCTGCTACCTGTCCTTCCTGCTTTTGGCCATTCAGATTTGTTTGCCTTTTTGTACTGATTTTGAAAATAGTTTCCTAGTAAGATAGCTTTTAATTTGTCTAACAAATGCCCCTCCCACCACCGCTGCCATAGTTACACTAGTCACTTGTGGCACTTATGCCCCAGCCACAAGTGACTTCATTGGTTCTTTGGTACATATGATGTCATAAAACCTGTGTTTTTGAATCCAGAATCTAAAAGAGACTGTTGTTGGCACACTGCAGTTTCAAGGCAGAAATACTTAGTCATGATGTTAACTGCTTATTTCACTCACGATATGTCTTATAGCAACTTAAAAAAAAAAAAAAACATATAGACATGTTAACATGGTTAAACATTTGATTTTCACACGAGGGGCTCTTTAAGTTTTTCTGGAGAGTATCTGTACTGTACTTGAGTTTGTATATTTCTGTCAACTTTCACTTTTACTCCACTACATTTCCTGAATAAAATGTATATGTTTACTCCAATGCATTTCCCCTAAGTAGCTTTTTATTTTATTTTTATTTTTATTTTTTTAAAAGGCTGCAAGTAAGCAGGTAGTGGTCCTAGCTTGCTGGTAAGGTCATCAGTTAATCATGCAACAGACAAAAAGCACGACCGTGGTGACGAAGACAAACAACTATTACTACTAACTACTTTTAACCAAGTACCTTGTGATGGGCAGAAGATTCATTTTCATAAACATTTAAGTCGTTTATCAAGCAATAATGTCACTGAAGATGTCAACTTTTTTTCTGGGAGCTTGTGATCGGCAGTTGTTCCTAGTTTTGGCATTTCATAGATGAAATAATCGAAACATTGAATAATCAATGAAACTAATCTTTAGTTGTAGCCCTACTTAAAAGTTTCTAACTGCACTTTATAGCTGTCAGTTTTGTGCAGTAGTTATCCCTGCTTCACCGCCTCCAGTGTTAATCAATAGCCAGCCTTCAGAGTGTGATACAGCTCTAGGTCCAACTTAACAAGCTCATCAGGTTCAGGTCAAATCCATCTGGCTGCTCACATGAAGATCGCCTCCATGAATAATTGTCTTTAGTCGCCAGAAGTCATATCCACGGTTATTTTTACCCTCCACCAGGTCTCTGCTCCTTCGGGGGCAGAATTCATATCCTGCCCACCACCTCATTAAGAGAAGCTCACAAAGGGATCTTGTTGCCAAAGAATATCTCTGTATTTCTTCACTAATTTCTACCATCCAATCAGTAAAGATGGTAAGAATGGACACGATGAACAAATGAGTATTCAGCCTCAGATTGTACATTAATAATATATGTCACCAAATCTGACTCATTGACTCATAGACACATAGTGGTATGGAGTACAAAACATAAAACAAGACAAAACAGCAGTACAAAGGTGAATAGCCAGAATGAGTCCTGAACACAAGCCACATTATTTAAAGAGGGGCAGAAAGACAGCTAGTCTACATATCGTTCTTGGTTTATATGTCTGTTTAAACATGGACGGGTGGCTTACAAAGTATTTTGAGAGGTATTTCTCCCTGTTCTCCACGATGCTTGTATTTTTACTGTCAAATAAGACATGGCATTCGTCCCCCACATAGTCATCATTACATCCTGTCCAGGCCTTTGTATCTTGTTATTTTAGGAATTATGTTATTAGAAACTCAAATGTTACAAATAGCCTGGACATACCTCCTGTTTTCACAAAGTAAATAGTTTTCAAACTTAAAGTCCTCTTTAAACTCACAATATAAATCACATGATGGCATACTCTGGAGCTCACAGTGCCACTTCTGCTGGAAGACGAGTTTAAAAAGGGAGGTCCAGATTTTTTTTTCTTTTAATGGAGTTTGTTTAGTGCATTTCTGGAGATTATCTGGTACAACACCAGAACTGTATAGGATTTAATGCAGGGCTGAGATACTACACTCAATGTACCAGTGTTCCTGTTAATTTGTCCACACCTGTAACAAACTGCATCAACTAAATCCCCCTCAACCCACCTACATGATTCATGGAAGGCATACGTGAATCAGAACATATGTCATGTATACCACAAGGTGGCGGCACCAACAGTAAAAAAGTTGTGTTAATCACACACATAATATATAGTATAATAAAATAATACTGTGCAATATATAATACAATGTAGGATACAATGACAACTACAATATGATGCAATAATCAATAATAAGAGGCTCATACAAAATGTGTGTAATATGACAAGTAACATAATCACAGGGAACTTGTGAAATGTATTTTTTATATTGTAGGATAAAGGTAAGATATGTGTGCAACCTGATCTCATAAAAATGCGTGAAATGACCACAACAATTACGTGGTCACACTGTATGTGTGCTATGGTAAATATAACAAAAATATAGATAAATATTGTGTTCCCTGGCTGTTAATGAAATCATTAAATGTTGGTTGGAGCCTTACATTCCTTTCAGCTGTTCAAGTAAAAATGATATCTTGTAAATTATGCTTCTGTTTGGGGTTTTGTAGGGTAATGGATTCAATAGCATTACCCAGCAAATGTACTTAAATGTCTCAAGGTTAGCAGAGCAAGATGTAGTCATTCCTTTAACAGTCCCTGTGCAGCTCTGTACACACTCCCTCTGTGTCTTTATTCTGCTTTCATCCCTAGTCAAATAAAAGTGAAGAGAAGCCTTAAATGGTTGAAATGAATGTATTTCTCATTTTGCAAAGAAAGTGGATAAATCTCATGGTTGTCGGATTCTAAATTTCACAAAACAAATCACCTGACAAACTTGTTGACCCTAAAATTATCAGATTCATTTCCCTGGTTCCTCAGCTCTGTAGTGAATTAATGGCTTATTAGTGTGCTGCTTTGTCCTGTGCCTCTACATCCAGAAATACATCTGAGAAATTCCACAGAAATCTGATTTATCTTTGAATGCTTTTATAGCTGCACCTGGTCCTTGAGTGACATACATGGCTCTGTGGCACATCACAAACAATGGCATCTGTCGAAAGACTTCCTGTCGGTCGTTCAGGAGCTGAGGTGCTTAATGTTTAATTAATGACAAAAGGCATCTCTGTAAAAGGCAGGGGTTGTCTGCCATACAACATCTGGAGAAAAATGAGCAAGAGAAAAACCTGCAGCCTTGTCATCTTGATCTCTGGAGTCTTTTTGCCTCTAAGTCGTGCCTCACTCTCTGCCATCCATCATTGCTCTTAGCACCATGTGTTCATGTGGCTTTGTTTTCCTCTCCTGTTGATTTGGGTTTTGATGATGAAAGCATAACTGTCCTCCTTTTGCTTCTTTCAAATGTCATAAAAAGGTGTGAGCTGTTACGAGATGATTGTGTTTAGGAGTGGGTGTATTTCCTTGTGTTTGTGCATTGAGGAAAGGTGACTGTGTGCATCCACACATAAGCATATGTGTGTATGAATGCTCAGAGCCGCGTGCACTTCTCAGCACATATGGCGCTGAAGTAAACAAAAGCTAGCAGGCCATATGTCTTCCTGCAGGTGTTGCTCAGTGCTGAAGTGCCTGAAATCCTCCAGATGTCATTTCAGTTCTGCTGATATTTATACTCAGTTTTCTCTCTTTGATTGGTTTCAAGTTTAATTTTGGGAGAGTTAAGTGTCGTTACCTTTCCACGGTGGGAACCTCAAAGATCGGTGCTTAGACCGCTCCTCTTCTCAACATAAACCACCTCCGTTGCTACGCTGATGATACCCAGCTCTATCTGCCAGACGATGCTACTGCCTAGCCACAGATCTCAGCCGACCTTACTGATATTTCAAAATGGATGATGAAACTGACCAAACTGCTGTTCCCAGCCAGTCCCTTGCATGTGTCGCTCAGCGCCTTGCTCTGATTGGTTGTAGGTCTATCCAGTTGCATTGGTGTATTAGGACACATCCTGCCTTCAATATTATTCAAGAGGCTGTATTTCTGACATGGGAAGACAGGTGCACAATATGACTGAAAACAGATGCTACCTTGTTCCCTTCTCAAAAGCAGCAACAACTTTGTGTTTTCTGCATTTAAAGTCAGGAAGCAGACAACAAAAGTCATTCACTAGAGAAAGTAAAACTTTCATGGGATTTCAATTGTATTTATAGTGTCATATAAAGTTATCATATAGAGCAGGACTGGAACAGGCTCAATGATTTTCAAAGTCCCAACATCACCCAAGAGAGGGCGTTACAACGCGACAGTGGCGAGAAAAAACTGTCTTTAACAGAAGAAAAACTGTGTTTTACTGAAAAAACTGCCTTACTTACATGACTTTCACCCAGGAGACTGGTGTTCGCATCCCGTTTTAAAATAAAAGTCAACGTTGTTATTTTGAACCTCTGTGAGTTATGTGACATCCTACTTCACGTCCTACGTCACCACTTAACTGCGTACAGTATTTGTTGCTGTGTTTATGTGTGTGAGCTTTATTTATAACAAGGAAGTAGAGATTTTAATGCAATCCCAGTGTTTTTTTACTAAACAAACCAAGTTGTTTTGTTGCCTAAACTTAACAAAATAGTCCTGTTTCACAACGTTTATCACAATGTTAATGACATGTTTACAACCGGGACCATTCATGTGTTTCAAACAGGTGGAAAACAGTTGTTTCATCCGGCTAAATACAACATCATATTTGGTATCATATCACAAAACTGTTGATATAACATTGGTCATATTTTGTAAGATATCATACGAACTCGTTCATGAGAATGCGTTGAGTTGTTGCCATGTCCGAAGTCCTTTGTTGTGATTGGCTGACCCCCCAGAAAATCTACCTTGGAGGGAATAAAATAAATGTTGCATTTAAGCAGAGCAAAATTTCACTTTGTATGTAAATAGCTTCATTTAGTTTTTAAATGACTTGCGAAGGATTTGCCCTGAAAATGGCACTCAAAGGGCTTCAATTGTGATGACTCCCTCTTGCTATCCAATCCTTCACCATACACTTCGAAATTCAACACCTGTTCTGCTTTTGTTCTCTGCCTCCAAGCCTTACTCATCTGCATCCCACTGGGCTGTTTTACAACACAGCATTTCCCATTTTTCAGCTGAGACAGGAGCTGAGGGATCATGGCTTAGAGAGATATTTACATTTATATTTACAATCGCATTTACATTTACATTGCACACATTTAGCTGATGCTCTCCCACGGAGTGAGTCATGATGAGTGAGGAGATGTGGGGCTGGTGTGTTGCTCATTGACATGTGAATATTGCTAAACATATTTACATTGTTTAGTAAGGAACCACAGCATAGGTGGGTACAAAAGGAAGGAATTAGCAGTATTTTTTTTTTCTTGCGTTACTAAACACCCTTAAATGCATCTGTGTTTTTTTTTAAACATTCCTACATACATCTGGTCTTTAGCGACACAACACTTACACAGCATACATTAAGCAATTAAAATCATATTGCTTATAAACTTTTCTGAACATATTATTAACAATAACAAACACACAAAATATCTATTTTGCCATTTATGACATTTTTACAATCAATTATAGCATTGTTTTTTTAGAAATTGATTAGTATGTTTAAGCGTAGCCTGTCATATTTGTTATTTGTGGCGTTGCACAATGTTCAGATAGATTTTGAGCATAATGAGAGCTACTCCTTCATGATCAAAACAAAAACAAAACTCTCCATCTCTCCAGAGAGAATATTAGCGAGTTTGCTGAAATAGATTGCATAAGGTCTCTCTGCAGCTGCACTCAAGTAGCAAAAAGCAACAAAATACAGCTTAAAGGGATAGTTCAGATTTTTTTAAGCGGGGTTGTATGAGGTACTTATCCATAGTCAGTGTACAGTAGATGGCGGTCGGCACGCCCCGTTTAGAGAAGCAGACAGGAGGACAGGCACGGAAGCTAACGTTTTTTAGGTGTCTAAAATACATTTAGCTTCTGACCCCATCCACAGTTACATTGCTTAGCTTCCGTGTCAAGACTTCTGTCTGTTTCTCCAAACTGGGGGCGTGCCGACCGCCATCTACTGTAGGTAATACACTGACTATGGCAGTGGTTCCCAAACTGGGAGGCGAGACCCCTAGGGGGGGCCCGGAGTGATAACAAGGGGGGCGCTGCAAGGCTAGATATAAATAAATGATGCATGGTTCTGCTGCACTGCTAGCAAAGCATGTGACAGGACTGCCAGGTAAACATAAAGAAGATGATGGATCTTCACCAAACGTCACAACTACCAAAACAAAGACAAGAAAATATGACGAGGCATAAAAACTGGCACACTGAAGTTGCAGTGAATTAATTACAGGCAAAGTTCCAAACAAATTCTATAGAAGTTTGAAGCATGTGTCTGAGAGTGTGGTTGTGTGGGTGCAAAAAATAAAAGTTTGGGAACCACTGGACTATGGATAAGTTTGTCATACAACTCCACAAATCTGAACTATACCTTCAACACCATTTTGCCAAAATGTGACCTCTCAAACTAACAGACAGGGGCTTGCCGGTGGGATGTTTCTCTACCTGATTCTCATTATGTTTTGCCAACTTTTTAGGGAAACATAGACTTGTTTAGCTTGCAATTTGCTACTAAGTGTCTGTACAAAATGTCCCGGCAATTCAGTTTCCGGATGGTGCGACTGACATTTCAATCTAACAGTGTCAGTACTGTGGCTAAAAAAGCAGAGGAGGAAAAAGAGATAAAAATGTGACGCCTGAACATCTCATCAGAATTCGGAGCACGAGCCTCCCTCAGGCCGCATTCATAAATATGTTATGAGCGCGGCCTGCCGTTACTATACAGTCCGGCAGTAATGGATATTCAGGGTGAAGGGGCTCTTGTGAGAGCAGCATGTAAAGGATGACTGGGCTGGAGTTAGTAACGCACCATTAACTGACTCCTCAGGATGCTCACAGACTGGGAAGAGAAGGAAACCCAGCCGGTCAGGAAATCAATATGAAGCACATCAGTATGAGAGTCAGAGAGAGAGAGAGGGGGAGGATGATGTTTGCCATATCAAGATCACTTTAAACACAGAGTGCAATAAACTCAGGTATGCTCTTGTAGATGCTTGTACTAAACAAGTTTGACTGTGCATGCTGGTATAAGGTGCAGAGACAGCAGGGCCTTCCATACTGCAGGTAAACAGACATACAGTTGTATCAGTGCTGTATATATCTTCTTACATCGTTTTCAAATTTAGAGGCTCTGCACTTGCATTTCAAATCTTGCAGCAAACATTTCTGATATATGACAAATACAACACAGTAAAACACAGATACCTGAAAAACAAGTAAATGGTTGTTAAGTAATGTTATAGGCTAAAATTAATGTTCCAACACTTTAAATTTGTGTCCAAATTTAGCTAACAGCAATCCAGGAAGTTACAGCAATAGATGCAAAAGAAAGTAACATGTTTCAGCAATGATTGTCTATTTGATCTCTGCTAGTACCGGGTACCCGATACATCATTCAAGACTTTGGAGCTGTTCGTGCTGACACTTCTCTACAAAAGTATGGGAATGGCCATTATATACTTGGCCAGTGTGTGTGCACACAGACATACTTCATGCCACCCCTGCATAAGTCAGGGCCCCATGGGCCACCCCAGACAAAACAAGACTAGTTTGAAAGCCAGTATGTGGCTGGACTGTGTACTGTCAATGTGTTTAGTTGTAACCAAGTTGTTACAGGGATAGTCAGTGTTGTCTATAATGTGTCTATAAGTACACTGCTTTAGTTCCCCAACCACTCGCTGTTGTAGGATGATATCTGTATACAAAAGCATAATGAAATAATACAGTCTGCAGCACTGTAAGCCACGACTCCACTGTGCAGTGCGTACTGACAACATGCGGCTCAAGATATAAGAATATCTCTCTCTCTCTCTATATATATATATATATATATATATATTTATATATATATATATATGAGGTTTGCATCAGCAGACTGGAGGCATTGGGGTGGTCAGAGAGGTGTTGAGTCGAATTTTAGTTAGAATTTTGAAGTTTATCCTGTGTTTAACCGGGAGCCAGTGGAGGTCACGGAGGACTTGGGTGATGTGGTTGCATGAGCGGGAACTGGTGAGTCGGCGGGCGGCGGCTTTCTGTGCGTACTGGAGTTTACTGAGGACTTTGTGATACCATAGAGGATGCTGTTGCAGCCTGGATGTAACAAATGCATGAATGAGTAGATATGTGTTTCTGATGAAATTTCTGAACTCCTCTATCACCAGTCAACAGACCTCCACAGTTTGAGCCCCCTTGTCTCGTCTCTCCAGTGGAGAAGCATTTTCAGGATCCTAATTGGTTTTACTATCTCAGCTGCTCAGCAGTAATGACACCCCAAACCTGTAGTGTGCACTGCAGACATCAGAGAACTCCTGGCATACCTGTGTCTTTACGAAGAAAAGTGCTGGTCTTGTGATGCACTGTAGGTGGTGGTGGCTAAGAAATGTGTGTGCGTGCGTGTGTGTGTGCGTGTGGCTGTCTGCTGTTTATGGGTGGGTGGTTTTGCTTAAGATTTTGTTTACACAAGCTGCTGCTTCCATGTGGCATTTCTCCTTGTGTAAAAGCTTCCAGAAAAACTCAATGTGTTAAAAATGCTGCCAAATCAGCAAACACACACTGACAGCATTTGTCTGCGGCGCCGTTCCGCTGCAGAACTCGAAGCGATAAAACAAAGCCGTTACAGTCGCCTCGTCCTCGTCTAGATCCATTCGGGTTTCGAGGGCGTGATTTTTCTCGTTTGGGGAGTCACCGGAGCTCTGAGGCAGATGAAAACCTTGAGTGAAAATAATGTCCTAACAGGGACAAATCCAACATCTAATCTGGAAGAAAAATGGAGTGATGTTTCTCTACACAAAAGAATGGTTTTGGTGCTTTTCAGTTCTGGCTATTACTACATAAATGAATTGACACAAACAGAGAGAGGCCTCCCAGGTTGTCAGTTTGGCATGAAATAAGACTTTACATACATTGTCAATGTCATACAAGAGCAGCCACTCTGGGGAGCTTAATGAGATCAGAGGAATGAACCCAAGGCTGTAGACGGTGGAGAAATGAAGCATTAAAATGGTAGGACATCTCTGAGTAAAACAAGGACATCCTTTAATCTTAAAAGCCAAGCTTCATGTCCTTCTCATCTGCAGCCATCTTCCATGCATGAGTCCCGCCACAGTTTCATAACGAATTGAAAATATTTTTACACTTCTCATAATTTAAAAGATCTCTTAATTTTGTGTTTTGCGCTGTTGCTTCAGCAAATTCTGCATGAAAAAAACAGATTTTTCGGCCCCTGTGAACGCCTGTGAAATCGGCAGTTTACGGCATGTGGAGTCAGCATCCCTCCATCCCGACATGGTCGGAAAACACGGGGGAGTCAATACTCACCCCGAAGCTCACCCTCGTCACTTCTGTTGGTCTTGAGGAGCTGCAGCATTTATTTGTGCACATTGCACAAACTGCAGGCTTTACTGGACATTAACTGCTACTTGATAATTCACCGCTAAATACTCTCTTCTCTTCGTTCACTCGTCCAACACAAACACACACACACACACACACACACACAGGCTCTGCACTGCTATTCTCCAAATGAGCTACGTTAGGTAGCGTTAATGTTAGCTAACAAAGCCACACATGCTCATAAACCGTTCGTATCATAGGAAAAGTATTGCACAGCAGTTCGTAAATATCATACCAACATGTGTCCCAAATACATGTCCTGGTCGTGATAGGCATGTCATTAATGTCATGATTAATGTTGTGAAACAGGAAGAATTCAGTAGGTTTAGACAACTAAACCTTGTTAGGATTGCAATAAAATTGCATTAAAACCTCTACTTCCGGTTTAAATACATGTCCCAGTCATGTGATAGACATGTCATTAAAGTCACGATTAACGTTGTGAAACTGGATTAATTCGGTAGGTTTAGGCTACAAATATATTTGGTTAGGTTTAGGCAACAAAATGACTTGGTATGGTTAGTCCTAAAATAATGCTCTGCAGCCTGGGACTGCCTCTGACAGCTTTTGACTGATCTACATAAATGTAACTGGAGCTAAAGTTCTCCATTTGAATAGTACCTTGCAATTATTATAGTAATGTCATCCAGTAACTTCGAGTCTTATTTCACAGAGGAGCACATCCCACCTGGCTGTGAAAAGACAGAGGAAGAAGCTGGTCAATAAATGTTTCATGAGTTTCATTACTGCATATTTATAGTGTGTCTGCCACTCAGTAAATCTGTCTGAGTCTGTGCCGTGAAACAATTTTTAACCCAACAGCCACAAAGTCGAGCCATGCAGCGCGGGCGAGGCCGATTCATCTAATTTGACCGTCCTGCCGAGTGGAGCCCACAGAGCCATTACCGCCAGCGACATGACAACATGGGCAGAATCTTGCAGATTGTCCTCCAGAGCAAAATGACAGCAGTTGTCGTTTGTTCCTACTTTGTAATACGACTCATATGAGGGTTTGGTAAAATTACGCCCCTTGCAGTCAGAGTAATTACGACCCATATTGACGTTTTATCATTAGGCGTCCTCTAGTGTTCCTAGATATTCAGAAAGCAGGAAGTCATACAACAGAGCATTTAAAGTTAATTAAAGTCTTCTAGCAGCGGGGAGGCGGAGGGACCCCCGTCTGCTACCAGCCTGATGTTCGGATCAGGAAGTCATACAACAGAGCATTTAAAGAGAGAAACAGGTTTAGGGTGAGCAGGAGGGGTGGTGGATGGGTCAAACAAACACATGACTTTCACCCAGTGAAAGTAGGGTTGGCAACCGAAAACCAAGGACCGATTAGAACCGATAGCAAATTGCCAAGAACCGTGTACCCGTTAAAAAATGAGAACCAATTAGAACTGAATCCAACTAACTTTAAATCGACTTATTTTAATGAAACAATAAAAGTCAAAGTAAGCTCTAAATATATTTTTGTTTTCTAAACATTTGATCGGAAATTGATGATATTCAAACGATACCGAACCCTACCCAGGAGACCGCCATCCCGTCCCGTCACCGTTTGAAAATGAAATGAAATGGTTATTTTTAACTTTATGTAACAACAGGAAGTACATCACATTCCGCGCCATGGGACGTGCCGACATTCGCGGATGCACGGAAGTGATAACCCAAACCACAACCTTTTTTTTTAACCAAGCTGTTTTGTTGCTTAAACCTAAACCTACCACAGCATCCGATTTAACAACGTTAACGGCATGTTTAAAACCGTGAACCTAACATTGAGTTGTAATTCTGTGAGACCACAACTTACGAGCCTCCCTCCACCCCTCCCTTTTTTACTTGTTGATGCAGCTGCCACACAAACCGAGTGCCCTGCAGCAACATCCACTTATGAGAGAAGGTGCCCTTTTTTTTCTCCATTTGAGCACCTGCCCCCCAAAATATCTGTGCATGCCACTGACAAAGGAACACAATAAAAAATCAGACCTTGGCTGGATGAATGAGAAAATAGAAAATAGCCACATGACAAGTACAGTAACTCAATTGGAACATTTTAAATTGCAGGCTTGAGCAAAAGACACTGTGGCAATTTCTACAGAACACAAATGGCAACTAATCATGGTCTGACTCAGACTCGCATAATGCAACAAATTATAAACTTGTTCCTTTGGGACTAAAAACGCTCTCAGTGCAAAGAACAAACCTGGACTCCAGACTGGAGGCAATTTCCTGCTCAGCGTGATCTCACAGAAATACGTGAAATGACCACGACCTCTGAACACCGAATTACATGGTGGTGTCACATATTGTGTTAAAACTACATGGTGTCACCACGAGAACAACGTCAATGGAAAGTCTATCAGGATCCTTTGCTGTGGTGGACACACGAATTCCCAGGTTCAACCAGATGATGAGGATAAAGAGCCTCCAAAC
>JAOVVB010269319.1:0-18307 GCA_028570985.1 Heterobranchus longifilis | reverse complement strand
AGAGTAGTGCAAATACAACACGTATGTAAAATAACGTGAAAAGCCAAAAAAGCATTGTGATAACATGTGAAATGACTTAACAAATTGACGTGATATTCACACACCATTTCGGGAGACCAGGCTGAACTGATTCAATACATTACAATTAGCTCGAGGATTAACGATTCATTAAGATTCATGCACTGCACCTATCATACATAAACAACAACAAAAAATCAATTTAGAGATCCATATTTTAGATTTATGGTACTTCCTATGTGTAAAGTACATGCACATGAATCCATAAAGTTTATATATGAAGCCTTAGAACATCCCATTTATTCCGTGTTAATACTCTTGTGTATTTTCTAAGCCGTATGTCCCACATGGGTGCTTATTTTCCACAGTGCTATCAGCCTCTTTGTCAGCCGGGGCATATGTCTTCATTACCATATCTGACTGGCCTGGCAACAGGCAGGTGGGTGGAGCATCAATCACCAGAAGCAGCAGATAACAGGATGGATGAGACGGGGCATTGATCTCATCTCCAGAGGGAGCTGACACACAGTCATGTTAAAGAAGGGGTTAATGCTTCAGGGGCCACCTGGGATCAGTGGAGGTGCTCGGGTCAAGGCGACTCGAGGCGATCGTGGAGTGATGGCAGTGGGCAATATGGAGAGCTGGCAGATGGGTCCCATTCATCACCAATGAATGTCAACGGTGATGGAGGAGAGGGGTGGAGGTGGGGCTGGTGTCGCAGGGTCATGCTGGGACACGTCAGTGTCAATGTCAATGTCAGTCATGACATTGATGACGCGTCATTGATTTTGTGGCAAAACACAGCAGACAGGCTGATTTGGGATTTTTATTGTCAGGCAACTAAACTAAACCAGCATTTAAATATTGGGAGGTAACATGCTTGTCATTGCACAGCTGCTGCCAAGACGCTGTTTTAATGCAGCTTTACTCGAGTGCAAGTCTGTTTTTGCGTCTGTACCTGCCGAGGTGGGAGGACAGGCACCTTTACAGGGATAGACGCTAATATTTGTAAGCACTGGCCCCACAGGCCACCAAGCCCCTACATTTGGTGGCCAACGTACATTTTTGATGGCCCAAATCTAAATATGAATTAATGTGAAAAACAATACAGAAAAGGCAACTCAGGTGTTTAAAAATGGAGCCCCAAAATGTATGCAGACAAAAAGCATGTCCAAAACATTTGAATTAAAGTGGGTGGCGCTGATTTACATTTATTTCAGAATAAATGTTGCCATTGTGCTTTTCTGCAAATCATGGATACATTACATTTGTATGTTTCATACATAGCAGATATGTTGAAACTTTTTGTTAATTTTTTTAATTTTATGTTGTGACAAGGCTGAGGTTTAGTTACAAACACCACTTGGTTGGTGTTAGGAAAAGGAAACTTTTGGCTTAAAATACCAGTTTTTGTCAGCAGAACTATGGCTAGAAAAGTCCCAAACTCTCGTTAAAAGTACCAGTTTTTGTCGGCAGAACCATGGCTGGAAATGTCCCGAAGTCTCGTTAAAAAATACTCTGTTTTGTTGGTCTCGAACAGTGGTCTGCTGCTGTCTCTCGTCTGGATTTCACACCATCCACCGTCCCCTCCTCCTCCTGATGAGACACTCAGCTCATATACATGTGATCTGAACTGCTTTGCGTTAGAAATGTTGATATGATACGTATGAAACGTACAAATGTTACATTTCCGTGATTTGCAGAAACATACAATGCCTATTTTATTCTCCCGACTGGGCTGCCACCTCTTATCTTCTGATGCAGGGCAGTTTTCGTGCCTTTCGTTTTTTTTTTCATCTCATGCAGACTGACAAAGATTAAACTGATAACAATTTGATTAAACAACTCCAGGCTATTGTTGAAGGGCGGTAGGACAAGAAACTGCTAATGTAAGCAGAAGTAAGGGATTTTGGTTGCGGGGAAAGCGGGTTCACCAAAAATACAAATTACCACAACTAATTACAATTAAGCACCTGCACCACACTGATTCAGCTTACCTTTAATTAATCAGTGACCTTTCAGTCCAGTGTAGTCGATCACTGCATTGCTTTGCACGCTCATGTCACTATTTATTATTTAAGTATTCACTTTCAATTAGTCGACTTGTCCTTAGTTGTTATACAGTAGGCTACTGCACAACCAAATAAGAATGGGAGCAACATATTAACACAGTAGAAGCTTTAAACATGTATTAGAAACATGACTTTGTTTTGTTGTAATCACATTACACTGATGGTGGGAGGGAGCTCAGAGGAGGTTAGCTATGGCAAGGGTTGGTGATGGGATCTGTCAGGGTTCACTGGTGTGGATGTTGGTTGGAGAAGATATTGATTAGTAGGGACTGGTTGGGATTTGAGCTTATCTCAGCGGCTTACCTTCTTGTATCTGGGGACAGGAAGCTGTTTTTTCCAGCACACATGTAGCAACACACAGACGATGAGAGCGTGCAAAAGAGTAAAGGTGGAGGAGAAAAAGAAAGATAACATTGATCATGTGAAATTAAAGTGGGAGCGATTAAATTAACATGCAAAGAAAAGAAGACAAAAAAACAAAAATAAGTAGAACTAGTTTGGTTTACACAGCTCAGAGTGCATCTGAAAGATAAAAACTGAAGGTAAAAACTGATTAATGCAATACAGTGGAAACCCCTTATAGTGATCACGGTTACATGACTCATGGATCAAAAGCTTAGGACAAAATCATTCTTTTACAAATGCTGTTCAAATAATTTGCTTATAGTAATCAAGTTACAGTGTTCATTTTGTGTCTTTTCATACATGACAACATTATGGAAAATCATTTTAAATCTACAGCAATTCTGTTTTCTTTTTTTTACTTTTCTCCCATGATACTTTGACTTGTTGTAACCCGTCTGCTTCCGGCTGGCGATCTGAGGCTGGTGCTGATGACGGGAAAAATAAAGTAATTTTCTTTCAGTGAAAGACGTAGTCTCCGGGGCGGCCTCTAGTTCACCCAGTAGAGTGTGCACCCCATGTCGTCTGAGTCCTCGCAGCGGCCCAGGTTGGAACCCAATCTCCACAATCTCTCTCACCCCTTTGCTGCATGTTGTCCACGATCTCTCCCCCTTTCCTGTCAATCTTCAGCTGTGCTATCTCATGAAGGCAAAAAAGCCCCAAAAATAATCTTTTAAAAAAACAAAAAAACACAGATAAATAAAAGAAAATAAGAAAATACAGGCAGAGGGCAGGGTCTCTGCAGATATACAGACACCATCACATAATTCTAGTGGCTCATAAGTGATGATTGAGAGGGATTACGTTTGTATTTTACATTTTATAGACATATACAACAAACAATATGAACAATGTATAGACATATACATGTCTATCCATTGTTTTTTTTTTGATAAAGTTAGATATTATACCTTTAATTTGTACAGTAATTTGAAAAACGTTTTGAAACAGTTAATACAATTCAGTAAAAAGCAAAGCTCTATGTTTTATTGCTTTATATTCATGTAATAAATAGGCCTACACACATGTCATTTAGATGGTAATCCTCATGAGAAATAAAGAAAAAGAAAAATGATTAAATGAATTGCGGTTTGAGACAATAAGTAATTCTGAGTTACAAAAACAGTTTTGATTGGCAGGCGAGGATCATTTCAGCAGCTTTTTCTGCCCACAAACTGTCACACAATTCTCTGATAAAGGCGGAGAAATCAAGTCGAAGTTTCAACACATAGAACATGTTAACACCTCCACATGGTGAGTCGTACTCACCACCACATCCGCCGACACTGACAGCAAAAATAAATAACATATTGTCGCTGTTGGGTGAAAACCTTGTAAGTCCAACATTTGTAAAACCCACAGACAGACGTAAAGGGTGACCAAGAGCATTGATTTATGGAGAAAAAAAAAAAAAAAGACGAGATATGGAGATACAAGATTTCCGCCCGACATCGGCGATGTATGAAATGATAAAATGTATGGCGACCCTTTAAATTAATAGTTGGACATTTTGGGAAGTACTGCTTTCTTTCGAGAGTGACATGAGAAAATTGGAGTTCCCATGAACACTGTTAGCACTGTTTCCGCTTTTCGTGCTCCCACATTCTTCTACCCCCATTCCTCACTTTGTGTTCATTTCCCACTGGCTGGCTAACTGCTGCCGCTCTGCACTGTGCACTTCCCAGGCCGGGCAGTACTCATACTGCAGTCAGAGCTAACCGTCCCGACCAGGGACATAAAATTACAGTCATTACAGCTGACACTCTCATCCAAAGCGACTTACAATAAGTGCGTTCAACCATGAAGATACTACCCAAAAATTGCAACAATCATGTGAGTACATACTGTAAACTTCAAATAAGCAGCAGTAGGAGCCCCGCCATTTCGGCTCAGCCACCTCCATGATGTGGTTTCTTGTTGTTCTTGTTGAAAAAACAATCAAGCCAATCAGCGCCATGGGCGGGAATAACGGCGTTGTTTACATAGATGGCATGTCGCCGACATCGTCGTTTGTTTTTACTTTGCCCCAGCGGTGTACTGAACATCTGGCATACTGTGAGCCGCCGTATTGGTGAGCCGCTGGACCGTCAGAAAATCCATAATTTTTTTACCGGCTGCCCGGCCCTGTCTGTCTCTTCACCATTTACCTTGCATGTGTGATCCAGGACTGGGCTCACTGGCCAATCACAACCAAGTCAGTTAAACTTGTGGTTATGTCATAGACTGTGCTGTGGCCGACTCCGTCTCTACTGTTGCACCTGTAGAACTTTGGATGAATTGTTTTGAGCGTCACGACCCGGCGAAATGACTCGTTTCATTATCAGATTTTGGTCGATTCGGTCCGAAGAGCTACACGATTGAATTATTGTATCCCCATTCAAGTTAGCATGTGGCTAACCGGAAGTCACCAGAAGTCTCTGGTGATTGGTTAGGAAAAAAATGGAATCTCCACCTCCCCATGAAAATCAGTTAGAGTGGAGGAAATGTCCATCTGAAGATGTAAACCGAGTGTAACGGGTTGACGATTCTATCTGATATCAGGCAAATGTACAGCACCTTGACAACAGCAGTATATGAATCACAATTGATTTTTGCTGTGGCCATGACATAGCAGCTTCTTACTTCATCCTTTCTGAATAGCCTTGTGGGAATGTCTGCTGGACATTTCATCAATACTTGTTGACAAGTTCAACAATAAAAATAAAGTATTTCTCAGATTTTTCAGATGTTCTTCCATTTACGGTAATGCAGGGATTACAAATGAAGACAAGTTGTTTTATGAAGCCTTTTTATGTAAAACCAGCGACACGAAAACAGACACAAACAAAGATAATGAATACAAAAGAGCAAAAACATCTAAGAAACAGAGTGTGTGTATGTGTGTGTGTGTGTGTGCATGCGTGTGTGCGTGCATGCGTGCGTGTGTGCGTGCGTGCGTGCCTGTGTGTGTGTGTGGTTGTGTGCTCCCACACATGAGTGTGGGTGTACCAGGCAATGAAAGGGCAGTCTGCTGTAGAAGGAAGAGAATGAAAGACTGCAGTGGAGTGTTAAGGTAGGTTGTAGTGTAGGCGGTGCTGAATAAACAGGTCTTGGATCTGCAATTGAATAGTGAGACGGCGTCTGATTCACTGATAAGGGCAGGGAACTTGCTTTTCTATGGAGGGAGGTGTTGCCTTAGAAAAAGACTCTTCACACAGCTATTTACTTTAATATGTGTGATGACGGGGAGGGATACGACAAGATATGACTACACATATAGAGAGGAAGTAAAGCAGCAATATATCAAGGCATGAAATATACTTACAATACACTTCTGATAAACACAATAAACAAGTGTGTGCTGCCAGCTGATCATACTAGATTGGAAAACATGGATGGTTCTTATCATCTCTGTCAAGTATAAACAAATATAGTTTTAAAAATGGCTTCATTTGTGTCACTGCAATTCCTCCTCAGATATACAATACACCACAGACAGCCCTGTCTCCTGAAAACATGCTGCCCTAATTATGTTTTGCTAGGCAGGGCCGTTTCTAACTTTTTGCAGGCCCCATGCAAAATGTTCTTTGGGGGCCCCTATTTTGTAAAACTGTGGTGGGGGGCGGGGGATTGCAAATCCTCTAGATCTGGTTCTTAGGTGGTCCGGGGGCACAACATTTAATGCATCAATCTGGTGCAATTTAAGAGGAAAAGAGGCTTGATACGTGAAGAACTCCTAACCTCATTTCCCCCCTCATATTCAAATCAAACATCTCAAGTTGAATGGTAATAAATGGGAAAAACTGGGGCTCCCCTACATCAAGAAACTATCTTGGGAGTCATTGGCAAACAACCTATTTTGTTGTTTAGGTATGAGGACATGTTGGGAAATCTACCTCTAATTTGATTGAACAAATCCCTGCTGTCAAGGTGATGCTTTTTGTTTGGCCAGGCCAAGAGCAGAGTTTGAAGTGCTGAATACTGCGTATCAGTCAAACACAAGCCTTGCTCCATGTGTACAACATGAATTCAGCAATCTGAGCAGCAGTTGTTAAGATATCTTGCTGTGCACCAAACTGATGAATCGACAAGCTGACAGACTGGCTAGTATCACCATCCTTAGGTCCTGCTGCTACAGGGGCAAACATGAACAAAGAATGGGATCAGTCTTTAAACTTTAAACATGCAAGGCTCATGCTTAAGTTAAAACAGAGATGATAGACAAGCAGCAGGCAGTGAGGACAAGTAAAAACCTGCTTCCTCTCAACACAGGGAGATGTAAAACAGATCTCAGATGAACTGCTACCAGCGAAGATAACAAATCGTAAAAAGTCAGGTGTGAGTGACACCACTTAGGAGAAGTGTTGTGGATGCCAACAAAGTGTTGTAAGCCTTCCAGGCTGCTGTGTGTGAGGTCCAGGAGATTGAAGGCCGACACAGAGCACTTGTCAGCGGCTCACAGGTTGTTTCTTATTTTGTTAAATTCAGAGTGAGTGAGCTACAACATTTAGCAGTTGTTTTCTAGAGAGAGGTGTAAGATTGTAAATTGGTCTGTAATTTTTCTGCACCTGTGAAGCCGAGTAACTGGAACAATGGCAGAGGACCACATCTTTCCACACAGACAGGTCTCCTGCAGTGAGTAATTCTTTGGATGATTTCATGGTTGTGTGGTGATGTGGTGAGGCATAACAAGCTATAAGGATGCCTGCAGTAGAACCAAAGCACAATGATAAGAGGCTATCTCATTTTGCCTGATTTTAGGCGCTCAGTAATGCTGTTTCAGGAGGAGTTCTTTATTCTGCTGAGGTGATAAAGTGGCAGGGTGTTACTTTGTGAAATCTGAAATGGTACAAAATAGGAATGCACGGTTATTTTCTGTTGAATCAGGCGAGCTCAAAGGTGAATAGCTGATGTTTGTTTGTGGCAGCAGTAGTAGCTTCACATCATTCATGCTTTTATTTTCAGAGTGCCTGTGTGGACTCCTGTAATGTCATTCAAATAACTTGTAGTGGTTTATTAATATATATATTGCGGATTAATTCAGGCTTCTTCTAGCATGTCTATTTGCATACACAACATACAATGAAATGCTTTCATCATGTTGTACACTTTTCTAGGAGAACATGTTATATACATATATATATATATATATATATATATATATATATATATATGTGTGTGTGTGTGTGTAATTGTGTATGTGTAATTGTATATATTACTGTATTTACATTGTTTTAGTGTATATTTTAGCTCTATGATTCAACTGCACTATTTTATTTATTGTTTTGTTTTCAGTTCAGTTAATTGGCTGTAGTTCTTAAGCTCTGCTCATTTCCACTTTTTCTTGGATGAGTGAGCTGTAAAGTGAGAGATCTGGGCAGAAATAACTGTATTCAGGTTGATTTCGCTTATTTAATATCTATGCACAGTTGAGTAACCACAATATGAGTCATCTGGTCCAGTATGTCTCACCCCAACATCCCGCATCAACTGGACATTTAGTGTGTCAAATAAGACGCAAAGAAAATGCCACTTGCCTTGTAGCTTTAAAACAAGTGACATTATTGAGTATCAACCTACTGCGATATCAGGAAAAAAAAAACTCTATTGATGTCTGGGGTGTTGGAGCTAGGGCGGTGAGTCATTCTGTACAATTCAATAAAATCTCACCAGGGGCAACTGCTACTGTATGTGAAAGTGAAACACCCCAAAGTCTGAGATTTAGACCACACTTATTTTATCTGTTTTTGATCCCACACATCCTGAATACTCCGGCCAGCAGAGGCCATGTAGAGGAAGTGCTGTCAGCTCTGAGATATTTCTGTCTCTCTGAATGTTGACATGCATGTACTCCCTTTTAAATCAATTAAAGCCTATTTCAAGGGGCTAAATTGACTTATTTCCATCATGTGAGCCATTATAATGGATGTGGCCTGATTCACTTACTGCAGTGAGCAGCCTGTGAAGATGGCAGAGCTATAGATGGAGTGATGTTAGCAAAGTAAAACTGTGGGTTGACAAAAGTTAATCTCTGACCCTAAAATGTTAGGCTGCAGTCCACCGTCACTGAGGACATAATGGTGATCTTTGTGCTACATCTGGATGAAACTTGCTTTATAAATAAATACTTTTTCTTTAATTAATAACCTCCACTGACGAGGTCATGTTTTCAGCTCAGTTTGTCTGTTTATCAGCAGGATTATGGAAAAACTACTGGCCCGATTTTCATGAAACTTGGTGGACGGGTGTGGCATGGGCCAAGGAAGAACCCATTGAATTTAAGTGCGGATTCTAATCACGGGGCATTAATATTGCGAGATAGGGCATTTGTGCTGCATTCATGTGGTGTTGGAATAATCCGAAAAAATTGTTCCTGACTGAGAAAATTCATGTGAACGCTCCCTCAAGTCTGAACATTAACATTGCGAGATGGGGCATTTCTTGGCAGAAGTCTGCGCTCACTGAGTGCTCCTCTAGTTACTATTATTTTCAGCTGTAATGCTAAATTAGTTCCAAGCAGCGTTGTCTTACAGTAGTATGATTACTTTTTTCAGCAACAAGTATTGTATACAATTTGAAATTCAGTAATTACATTAGTATCTGCTTGTTTGATGTCTCAACAGGTTTTGGATAGAGGGTTGATACCAGTGGAAAGACTTCCAGGACCCATAAGGTTAGTGGAAATTGAGAAATTCTGAAATTCTTGCTAAAACCTCTCATTTCCCTGGACAAAGGTCCTGCAGGAACCCAGGATTTTTAGCATGAGTAAGTTTAGAGTTTTAGAGTTTAGAGTTTATTTATTTGCACAAAATAAAATTTTAAAATAAGAAAGAAATAGGTGGACACAAAAATTGTGCATGTAGAGACAAGAAACCTTAGTGGATTTATACAAGGTCTCTTAAGAAATTACATGTTTACAACAATTCAGTTTCAGAGCATGCGATTAAAAAACAAGATAATACATGAAAGAGTGCCACAGATAACAATAATAATAAAGTAAAATACTGTAAGACATTAAGACAAAAATAAAAAATAAAAAGAAGGTGCCTGGGGTGTATGTATATGTAGATGCAGCAGATACTTGCAATGTCAGGACAGGTTATGTGGGCTATTTGAGTATTTGATTCAACAGGGAGATCCTCAGCTTAGCTTTGAAAGTGTTAAGAGATTATGATTGTTTGGCAATATTGATATTGATAAGTGTTCCACAGTATAGATCCTCTGTATCATATTGAAAACTGATTATTAGTAGTGTGACAGTAGGGAGGGTGAAGGTAATCTGAGTGTATATTAGAATTTAACTGAAAGTATACTCTACAAGGTGTGGGGAGGGAGTCTGGGATGCATATGCATTCATAGATACAAGTGTATGTTTCATGTATGTTTATTTCAGACATTGGGAATATTTTAAGTTTATGAAATAATGGAGCAGAAGGTTCAAATCTGTTAGAAGATGAACCTTCTGCTCCTTTATTTCATAAACTTAAAATATTCCCAATATCTGAGCGTTTGCTATCATATGCACTGAGACAAAGAGTTCACCAACCCTAGCACACAACATGTGTAGCAGCATACTAAATCTGAACTACTACTACTGCACTATATTGATGGTCCTACAGTACGCTCTCATATAACCACCTGGAGGTATGAGGATAGTGAAACAGAGCATAAAACAATTTGTATGATTGGTATTGTGGTTTTCCCTCTTAAGATAGTGTTAAAGAGAAACTGTTATACTGTATACTGTATACTGTATACTGTATACTTAACTGTATACTTAAAATACGACCACACCACTGGCTAATCTGAAATTACAGGAAAACTTTCAACCTGAGCAACTAGCTTTTGCCAAAACAAGAAGAATATGCCTCCACGTAACTCCAAAGTTGTCTTATTTACATGGAAGTGTCTTCTGGCTAACTTGGTAATTGCATTTAGAAATAACCTGGTTTGAGAGTTGGATGGTGTATGAAATCTGTTATACTGTATGTGAGAAAATATGAAATAGCCTGATGTCAAAAAGACAAGATAAAAATAATTGTGATTTTTGTAAATACTTTTAAACACAGTTAACTAAATTATTTCTGAAAATGATGATACAATTACTGGCTGCTTCAATCATATTGCACTGAATGTGCACCATTAAAAGTCAGGAAAAATAAGCAGGAGGCAACTGCAGGAAACTGAAAGCTAAACTACTGTACCATCTGTCAGAGCTTTCATTAGACAGCAGCAAAGAGGTTGAATGCTTCTGGTACATAAAGCAAGGTTTCATTAAAATATACTTATCTAAATAGAATCACTTCACATGAGTAAATAGCCATCAACTGGTGACTATTTTCTTAATAATTTTATATTTGATTGGCAGATGCCAAGATAGTCATCAATGCTTGTAGCAACATCATTTGTGCCCACACCCCGAGCTTAATTGAAACACTATTTGATGTCACTGTAATGTCTTTTGTTCAAACGAGCACCAGTTTTCCTCCTCCAGCAGTGATTTGCTTGGTGGGATGGATGTCAGTGTAGAAATAAAACAAAGCACTTTAGCAAGGTAAATACCCCATATGAGATAACACATGTCACATGGTTGTATAGGGTAAAGAACATTAGCACCAAAGGACACTGCTCACTGAATTTGGCCTATATAAAGAAGAAAAAAGGCATTTCACCTCGTAAGAGTAACCTTCATTAAAAAGCTAAAAGGTAATTATTCTGGCTCTCAAACTGTTGACATATCAAGGTGAAGGATTTAATTAAATATTAACAAGAGAGTCTATGGCAGTGATACTCAACTTGCAGTCCAGGGGCCAAATCTGGCCCGTGATATGTTGCCTGGTGGCTATTTTCAAATTAACAATGAAAATAAATGTATTCTCACTGAGAATTTCTTTTGTACTTTGAATGTAAATAAGGTGCTAGAGTGCATTAAAAAGCTTCAATCTAAAATGGTCAGATGGAGCCATTATTTTGCCACCTCATACCAATCCTAAACCACTGACAATTGACAATTGCTGTATGCAAGGTTGCCAATATCAGGCGCTATCACAAGTCAAAGCATGCAGCTTTCATGTGTGATAGCACCAGAAGAAAAGAGAAGATTACAACTTTGAATATCTGTTTATTAACTAGCCCCTGGCCTCATGTCATTTTGCAAAAGTGGCCCCCGGGCAAAGCAAGTTGAGTATCCCTGGTCTATGGGCTATTTGTGCTACCTCCATCCTTATTGCATGGTTCATTTCCACTGACAAATTAATTCCAAAGTAGAAACCTACATACTTCTGAGTTTATGTGTATACATTATCCATTATATTTACAGTGTTTATCAGTATCCTTGAGAACTTTATTAAAATATTGGGGATTACACAAGTAAAAACATCTGTTTCTCTGAGCATTAATGACAGAATTCTTTAATGGAACAAGAACATAAGTAAAACAGTGCCTTACTATTGTGCTTTTGTTATTTTAGTGTGTGGCAATGAGGATAAGAGAGATACAGTGAATTACTCTTTGCTTATTTTTGAATCATATATGATTTTTGATTGATTGATTTTGTTTATGCACCAAATGGCGCCCAGCCCATATGAGCTTACAAGACACTGGGCAACAAAAACAACAGCAATGGCCAGGATGGCCACACAACTAGTCAAAACATACAGATTCAGAAAACATGTCAAAACTAAAGGAGCATATTACATTGGATACAATGTTGTCTTAGCTCCTATGCATTTTCAATAAATCCTGCTATGGCAAAAATCTCTTCATTAAAGAGCCAACTCAACATATTATCTTCAGATAGCCAAAACAAATGAGGGTTTTTCCTGCATTTTTCAAATAAGTGATTCCTCAAGTCACTATAAATGACGCACTAAAAAAGAAAAACATAAAGTGACTGAAAATGATAGATAATTTGCTTTGTAATAATAGAGCAGAACGAAAAGTGAGAAAGTACAGAAAAATACATAGGTGATGATTGGCAGATTAATTGAAGGGCTGTAATGCAGGTAGCATTTTGTCTGTTGTGCTGGGTGGTCGAATGAAGGGGCAATGAAGGGACTTGGACACATTAAAATGTATAAGATGTGGGAAGGTTTCTTGCTGCTGGATCCAGCTGCAGAAATAGACCTATTCAAGCTTTCAACATAACATTTTTAAAATGGGTCTAATCCAATAATCATCAGCACCACAGACCTAGAAGGAAAAGCAAATCTTATGAAGATCAACACATCATCATACCTAAATGTAACAGTCAGTGGCACCGGCAGGATTCTATTTCATAGTACGCATAAGAACTACCTGCCCGCGGTGTGCTAGTTGCTCAGTGGTGGAGTGCGCAGGTTCAATTCCCGCTTGCGGCACGCAGAAAAAATAGGTTTATTTTTTCTGAATCTTCCATGAAAACACACTGATAAGCAATTATAAACCATGTAAAACACATATTAGATATAAATGATCTGATTGTCATAAATTATCAAATATGCGTCCCGTGTGCCTCCCCCTCTCCCTGCAGCTGTTCTCCTAGAGTTTACATTCCTCTGATTTTTACCCCCACATGATGACATTTCATCCACTATATTCATTAGAAATAACCCCACTACTGTTTGTGATTGTGCTTTTAAATTTATGTTATTATCCACATTTGTCCGTTGTGTTTAAACCAGACGAGCCTCTGTGTCTGTGTTGCTCTCTGAGCAGTCAGACACACACAAATACACAGCCTGTACACACATACACATCAGCTCCACGTGTGGTTAGTAAACATCAGAGGGACAGAATCGCTTGTTGACCATCGTGGAGAAATGCACTTCTGATTGAAACGGCCAGGCTACTGCTCATCAGAGAGTTTTCTGATCGCGATGCTTCGCATCAGTTCTGTGTCTGATGAAAACCTGCATGAAAATAGCGCTCTCTCCCTCAACAGCCCCGGTAACCACAACAGCAGATTACAGCACCTGACAACTTATGGTGTCATTTTTTCGGGGGAGGACAGTCTCAAACAGGTTGTTAGAAAACCTATAGTGAGGGAGCTGTTGAAAAGACTATTGGGGTCGTACTGGGGCCAATAACGTCCACTGCCTGTTTTAAAAAAAAACCCTGAAAGGGCATTGGACCAAGGTTTCAGTTTCATATAAGAGACTATTTCTAATAAATGACAGATAAAACTGGCTTAAAATGAGTTTGTGGTATTAGGCAATCCTTCATTAGCCATTAACCAAATGAGGAATCAGACAGAGAGAAGAATGAGCACTCTCAATATTTTATTTAAACGTCTATTTTGACATTTGGAAACAAAAGAAAAACATGTATATTTCTCAACAGTTTCAGTTGTGTTAGATGGGTTAATGGCTAAATGGATGAAAAGGGTTCTGGGTTTATGACAGTTATGTCGCAAATTAATCCAATCTTGCAGTTGCAACTGAAAATACTAGTCATTCTTTCAATTAAAGATTTGCTGAGCATTGCTTTCTTTGTAGAGCTCTGTGTGCCATTCTACCCATGTTGGATTTTAGACTTGGGTTTTCCATTTTGAGAGGGTTGATGTGAGCAGGCAGAGTTGTATACAGAAATAAGCCACTCTGCTTTTCCCACATTTGACATATTATTATTTTTATGAAAATTCAATTCAGTGGCCTTTTGCACTCTCTTTTAACCTCGTTTGTTTGCTTAAGTTATGTTGTCTGGTGACCTTTTGTCTGTTTCTGTAATGCACAACATTTGTTTTTCTGATCAAATGCCAACAGGGCTATGATATTATAGTACATGTGAGCTATCACTGCTTCATAAATAAAAAACCCTACCCCCACTGCTCAGCGGGCTTCAAAATCCGAATTTAGTGTTTAACCTTCTCCCATTCTTCCATGAGCCAGGATCTATAAGATCTAATCAGAGGAATGCTTAGCTGGTATGCTCAATCATAGTTGCTTTTGAAGCTACAGCAGCTTTGGCAGCAAAAGCAACAAAAAAGTATGGCAGGAAAAAGGGATTTAGCCAACAAATTAGATCATGGAAATGGGTATATACAGTATTTGGGAGTGAAAAAGCATTTTCTATGGTTGGCTAGGCAGCAGCAGAAGTCTAGAAGCAGAGCAGTATAGAAAATAACTGCCATAAATCAAGATGGCCTGATGCCCACTCTGCTGCCCAACACCCCTGCCAAGACCAGCTCCTCTGATGCCTACTTTCCTCCATACCAGCTATTCAGGCAGACAGATAGGAAGAGTTATAGCTGCTGACGGCAGCCATAGCTGTCAGAGCCACCTTTTCATCACAACAAACTCAGGAGAGGGAATCGGAGAGTATGATACCCCTGGACTTATATTTATTGTATATTGTATCAAAGCTGGCTTTTTATTCATATTTACATATGGTTTGGTTATTGCAGTCCACCTCCAATATGCTGGATATTTGGTTTATGTATCAATCATTCATCAATGCTAATCTGGTTGTCCATAGGAAGCCTGTAAACAGTATTGATTAATCTACAACATTAATCCACTCTGCACTGTATATCATGGGGCACTAGTTCAGCCTATTTAGCTCTTCGGCTGTGCTGCTCTTACAAACGTAAGAAAATAAAAATAGCATGTGAATGAAAAACTCATTCACCCCAACATTTTCAATATTAAATAATTAAAAAATAAATAGTGTAATAAATCATTATAATACATTTCAAACAAATTGCATGAATGCATCGTATGAAAGCCAACCCCAAGCAGTTGTTAACAACTGCAGAGCTGACCGGCACAAATATGGGTATAGATAGGATAAGATAAGATATATTAAGTGTGTCCTTCAGTTCCACAGAAGATAAAATCATACATACTACACAGTAAAAAATCACAACACCTGTTATTGTTGAGAATCTTAATAGACACCCTGAATCTTCTATCACAGAGTCAGAGCTGGATACTTTGCAAAACGCCATGGCTCCGCCCCTTTTTGGGGGATAGAACACAGAAGATCCTATAAATGCATATAATCAATTTGACCTGTGTTTGGATTATAATTTTGACAACTTTGTCTACAGTATATATAATAATTATTTTTGCAACCTTGCCTAAACCTGATACTTTAATACATTAAGGTTATCTGTCTGCCAGCATGCTCCTTCAGTCTTCCCCCATCCAAGTGGATCAATGACCCAACACAGTGGCCGGATATTGCTTAGCCAGACATTTGATTGAATCACCAGGTATCATTAAGTGTTGTCTATAAATAACCAACCTGTTAAAAGCCAACTTTGATCTATAGGCTGGAATTTATTTGGAGACGACAGTCTGTTGCTGCTATACTCCAGTGTTGGGAGGGTTATTTTTAAAACATATTCCACTACAGATTACTGAATACATACCCTAAAATATAATTTCTAACATACTCCATTAGATTACTCAAATTACTAACATATTCTAAATACTTTGGATTACTTTTGGAATACTTCAAAAGAGTCTTGCTGAGCTCAAATTATAACATTAAAAAAAAAATCTGTACATGGAAATGTGTGCCTCATATGAATTTTAGAACAAATACAACAAAAACAACAATAGTGTTTCCGTAATACTGCTGATAAACAGACAATCCAAACTGAAAACTATGTTTCCTTGGTGGAGGTGATAAAGTAATCCCTTCAAATAATCTATTTTTAAAGACAGTAACTGTATTCAGAATACCACCAATTTAAACTGTAACCGTAATGGAATACAGTTACTCTATTTTGTATTTTAAATATGTAATCCTGTTACTTGTATTCCGTTACTCCCCATCCCTGAATATACTGTATGAATGTACTGCAGCAGCCTTTCACTCAGGCGAGCTGTCCATCAGTAGTAACTGTCACCAGCATCATTTAGCGATTTACCACACTGACAGTGAATATCACATATCTTATGTGCTTCTGTTTGTTTCTTCCTTTCACAACCACTACACAGCAGCTTTTTGGCATTTTCCAAAAAGATTCTGCACCATTTTTAGGTCAGCAATCAAATTCAAATTTGTGGCATTGACCAACATAACTCTTTTGTACAAAAGCCAAGATTTCCTATGTTGTATCCCTTCCATTGAAGTATACATTCAGATGACCCTCAGGTGGATTTGATCTACTCATCAGAGGCTCGTTAGTAACTCAACTTGCAGCCAGTGTTCACCTGTTTTAAATATGGCTGTGCCTCAAGTTTCCAGCAGGTCATTGTTTACTAAGTAGCACTGTGACAGTGAAAAACATGGCATCAGAATGACAGCAGCTCAATATGAAGAGGAGGAAAGAAATCTGATTGGATTTGTTTAATGGGTGAGAACAACAGTGTTTTATTTAAGAAATTATGCTCTGAATTTATCAGAAAAATAGTTAAAAATGTAGGAAGTAAACAACATTAACGATAAGTACCACTGTGTAGAAATATTCCATTACAAGTTAAAGTCCTGGAATCAAAATTTTACTTGTCAAAATTGTACTCAAGTAAAGTACTTAAATGTACTTAGTCACATTTTTTTGTTAGTATAAAACATATTGATTAACACAGCTTTGGGCTAAGAAACACAATTGGTTGGATGCACATTCTTGGTGTGTTTGATAGCAATATGCTTTAGAAATAATGAATGCTTTCTGAGATGAAAATAGATGTAAATATCTCTCACAGAGAGAACTGTGGGACGTGTGAAGTTGCTATTCCACAGCCTTTTTGCCAATACATGTAGGGTGATGCGAGAGTAGGCTGCTGCAAATGTATGCCAGTCATCTTATTAAATTTGAAAACATATTGAAAAACTGTCACTTGGTTTATATTGATCAGCTTTTTATCACCTTGTTACAAGGTAGTGGCAGACGTTTGCAGGTCAATAATGAAAAATGAGTAAAACTCAATATTTCCACAACATTTGGGATCAATGCGGCTAAATCTAAAGCATATGAACATGTGTTGCAATTTAATGTTAGTATGTCCAGTAAGTCTGATGCTAACTTTGATAAAAGCCAGTGGCTTGGCGTGACTTTTATCACTAGGTGGGGCTATGGCTCTATCCTATAGGTATCTCTGTGTATTGTGGCCGTTTGTGTATTTTTAAACATTAGTAATTTGAAAGTATTTCTCATGTCATAGAAACCACTGAGAGTGAATCCTGTGTTTTGGATGTTATTATCATACTGTCTGGGTTTTTGTTCCGGTGCTCTGCGGTGCAGTCTGCACAGATCTGACACCCGTCTGCCTGCTCTTATCCCCAGCTCTCTGAAGCTCTGTGTGTTGCGGTTGCCTGGACAGGCGGAGGCGTTGCAGCACGGAGGTCCCCGTGGACCGCTGGTAGACAATAATCTTACATTTTTAGGTTCATAAGATGTGTCCGAATTCAGAAATATGTAGGATATTACTACAGACATTCTTGTAATATTATGTCGCAACCATGGTCGCAATGCCTGCTGTTGCTACTAGCTAGTCTGACTCTGACCAGAAACCGGAGAGCCTGGCCAAGTAGCCTTCTAGCTACTGCAGTATTGCTAGGTTGGTTAGCCAGAAAATAATATGAATATTGAAAAGATAAGAAAAACATCAGCTATTTTTACCGACATAATCCAAACTAAAGTTGCCCGACTGTGCGGAAAATCAGCCAATCTGGCAACATTTGAGCATAATGTTTTGTGCCCCAGATCTGGTTATTTTCAGTGTGTGGTGTCAACCAATCACGGGCCACCAGGGAAATCCAAACATATTACATACATACCACCATTGGGTGGAGAAAAGACTGCAGGCAGCTCCATTTCATTAGTCATTGCACGTTTCTGTAATAATGTCTGATTTATGTGAGAGTAACAACTGAAATGTACACACACACCCCCCCCCACCCCCCAC